>CM076582.1:298277940-298555339 GCA_034641835.2 Pinus albicaulis | reverse complement strand
CCAAAGGTATTAATGTTACACTAAAAACTTTCACCCACATTCTACTAACTCCGTATGAGCTCACTCGCAAGTCTTACAACCTTTACTCCTCATGTCAAGCCCTGAAACAAGAAGAAAAACCCTAAAAACCTCTAAAAGAATGGGTACGCATGTAACATGAAGCCTGCCTGCGTTCCTAGCTTGGGTACGTAGGCAATGCATGGCTTACCCGCGTTCTAGAACACATTTTTCCTTAAGAATGCCTGCGTACCCCCTCCAAACTCAAAAGAGAGAGAAAGTAAAGTTAAAAAGTTGGTTCGAGGTCAATTCTAGAAGGTTCTAGATGAGAATTTTTGGGGATGAGTATGCTTTGATAAGGTGCATGTATCCCTCACCTTAAGGAACTAATCCCTTGATGTGAGGAGCCTATCCCTTTGAAGGAGGATTCTATCCCTTCAAAGGTGGAATCCTAACCTCCTCATCTGCTCTATAAAAGGAGGCATTGGGTAGCCTCAAATGGTTAGATTTTGGAGATTGAGAATTGGAGTTCAAGCTTTATGGGTGATTGAGTTGAAGTGCTGTTGAGATTTAGACTTCTTTCTGCTGAGCTTTTGAGAGGAAAGATCACATACCTCTTTATGCTCCTGAAGGAAGAGTGCAAGACTTATCAAAGTAGAGGAGACTCCTGCTTCGGACCCTGGGAAGGCCTTTCGAACATCAAGGCTAAGGTTGTAAGGTTCTTCTATTATTTTAAGATTAATACAATCAAGTTTTGTTTTTCTCAATAAATTGTCGTTCGATTGTTTATTTCAATAAGTTGTCATTTGATCGTTTATTTCATAGATTCCTTGATCACTATGATAGGTATGTTTTATAATTATTTGTTATACAGGTGCTATTTAATATTTGCTTGTTTGTGATTGTAGGTCAATAAAAGACGACACTTTCTTGCGATGAAAGAACTCTTGTTGCGACGAAGGATTATTGATACGACGGAAGCACTACGACTACAAATAATCATTTGGATCTAAGGTAGGATCGACACCTTCATAGCATTTATTTGTAAAACGAATATATTTAGAGAAAGACAAACTTAGTTGTTCGTTTGTTGCTAGATTGTCTTCTGACACTAGGGAGATCGGTCTTGTCCGCAAGAACGATTTATCCGGCCAACAAATTGGCGACTCTGCTGGGGAAAGAACTTGTTTTTTTTGTTCTCTTTTATTTTGATTTGAGGAAAAGTTTTTCCTGGTTTTTGATTGATGGATATCTGCCTGGTAGCTTAGGTTTTCTCTGTTTTTGAAAATTTTGAAATCTTTTACGTTTTTCTTGAACTTTTTTGGGGACCGCACTTTGTTCTTTTGCACAGTGCGGGCAGTTTCGCACTTTCCTTGAGTAAACAGTGCGGGACCGCACCTAATATACGGGAGCACACGGACCACAGCAGGAGGTGGCACCGCCCAGTGTATGGGAACATGGCGGCTATTTGCTTTTTTTGACTACTATGTGCATTGGCCAGGCTATGTTAGCAATGGCCTCATGACAAGGGTTAGTTACTACAACTTGTCATTATATATATGCACCCGCTTAGGATCGGATGACATGCCCTTCAAACATTTCCAATCATTCCAGTCATAGCCAACCAACCATTCATAGCTGCCATAGAGCATTGCCAATCATTGCCATAAGGTACAGCCGATGATAGCCAGTAATAGCCATACAATCAGAGCCAGGCTGCCTGCCATACATAAGTCATAGCCGAGAGTATGCCATAGAGCATATTTAGCAATACAGACCAAGAGCGAGGTACTAATCCGTGTGGGCATACGGATGCACCTGCTTTAGGTTGTTTCACACACCTTAAAGAGAAAGAAAGATAGATAGATAAGCCACACAGAAAGAAAGAAATACATTCAAAGAGGGCAGCTTGGTTGAGCCTTCACTATACAGGTAGGGAAGGAAGAGAGGTGGGTTAGGCTTGCCCGGAGAAATATTGATTGAGGGCCCACACGAAGTAAGGTTGTTACTACTGTCCACATGAGAGGGGTTCCCACAGTCTACTGCGCTCATCCAACAGAGGGATGGTCCCACGGACGGACTAATAATGCCCATATACACGTTATTCGGAGCCTGAAGGCCTAGCTTATCATTGCCAGGTGTCAGTGCCACTCATAGCCCATAGGGGGGGAAACAGTCTCATAGCCACTCAGTGATAGAACTCTTTTAAGTGCAAGAAAGAAGCTCTAGTCAGTGAATGCACTTCTTGTCGGTTCAGCTAGAAACTATGGTCAGTGATAAAACCTAAAGTTCTACTCAGTGCATGAACCTCTATTCAGGAACACGAACGATGGCGGCTCCCGACCAAAGGAGGGACGGAGTCACTCACTATTCATATGGTGAGGGGGAGGGGCCCCAAAAGAGAGGAACTTGAAGAACTAAAAGGCCGCCATCGGGCTCACTATTCATATGGTGAGGGTGAGCCTACAAGGGCAAGGGAAATGGCCATTGAGGATGGATTTGAGGTCAGAGGGTAACAAGCGGCGCTTGGCGGCTTTGGAGGTCAAAAGTGGCTGTAAGCGCCTTGGAAAAGGCCAATGAGGAGGGGAGGGGTGAGGGGTACTGCTCAGATGATCAATTCCTGAGTTCCGAATTATCACTTTTGAATTGACCAGAGATTCACCAACAAATAGAATAAAAGAATAAGGTTATTTCTTTAGATGATGAGTACTTTACTTCTCTCTCTCTAACTTGATCTTGAACTTGATCTGCTAAGTTGGTTCTACCTACCCGTTTACTCTTACGGTGAGAAAGCAAAAGAAACCAACCTTCATTCCTTTCTTCATTGGGCTAGGCTCATTAGTATATGGGATTTTCTTTATTAGTACTTCTGATCGGTACTTCACGGTAGGATTATAAGACTTACATAACTCTTTTCTTTCTTTCTTTTTATTTAAAAGTAAAAGTGTGAGTTACAGGGCCACAACGCTGATATGATAGTCGAGGGTGGATTCTAAATGGCGATAGAATGCGTTATAAGAGCCATGCCATTTAGACGGTTTTCGGCATTTGCTTAAGCCCCTTCAAACCTCTTCAACTCAGTTTCTGGTGAGAATTCATGGGCGTAAGGTGTCAGGTAAGATACCTGGTTGCACCCACATCTATGAGGACTAACCAATATAGATATTCGATCAAGCTTGATGCATATTCGCCTCGAGACAAAGCTTCAAGTGAAGTGATCGTTTTGACCAGCAACCTTAAGTTGGTACCAATTTTCATTTGAGTTAACGACGTTTACCTTCACCAATATGTTTAATAGTCTTCATAGTCGAGAGGAGTAGAGTAATGGCTCTTCCTTATTTACTAATTGATATTGACTTGTTGACTTGTCCTTTTTATCGTATTGATACACCTCTATAAAATGGTCTGTAAGACATATACTTGGGTAAGTCAGGATCTTAAGTAGACAGACTCTGGTAAGTGAAATTCTTAAAGTAAGGCACAGAATCAGGCAGGCCCAAGTAGGCAGGCTCTAGTAATAAGTAAGGATCTTAAAGCAGACTAAGGTTAGGCAGGCTCAGGTGAGGTAAACTCAGGTAAGGCGGTAGGCTCTCAGATGGGCTCAGGTGAGGTAAATTCAGGTGGGACAGGTGAGGCAAAGACCCTAGGGCGCATACTTGGGTGAAAAAGCTGAGGGCCGTAAGGCAGTATCTTTTCAGGCAGACTTCGGTAAGTCAGGAGACTCTAGGCAGCCTCAGGTAAGGAGGAGCCTAAGGCAGACTTAGGTGAGGTAAATGAAAGTGAGACAGGTGAGGCAAGGACCCTAGGCAGACTCAGATAAGGTAGACTCAGATAAGGTAGATTCAGGTAAGGCGGGCTCTGGTGAGGTTGAGGTATATTAAGATGGCTGGTACTGGACCTAATCACTGTCCTTCAAGGTAAGCAGTCATAAGTAGCGAATGGTAAGGATAACTCGCACCTACTCTATACTGTAAAACATTTAGGGGAGGATGCCCTGCCTGTGCAGAACCTGCGTGGTTACCACTATTTAGCTTTTCGGAAGGGGCTCCCATATAGAGACTTTTGAGGAATTCAGACTTCATTGCTAGGAAGATATCTACTTACATTTCATGTTAATACCCGCTGTTACCAACTATCCACCTACTTAACCAACCTTACTTATAACCTATTGCCTTCAGCCAGGAGGAAGACTTTGTAGGGTAAGCACTAGGATATTAATACTTTTTCATCTACTACCTTTATCTTTACTTTTACCATTTAAAGGGACTCCGAATTACCAACCGGAATACCTACTAGACCTGGTAGCTCTAACCGGGTAGCCCTAGACCATGCAATGGATGGTATGCCCCAACAACCTCTTGCTTCAGCCAAGAATACTTAGTAGGTACGGCATACTATTCACCTTTCACTTACTTGCTTTACTTAAGTCTTACCAAACACCCACCTCTTTCACTACCAACCTTAGACTTACCTTTTTTTGTAATGCCCCAAACACCGGCTGGCTTCCAATAGAAGAACATTGGTGCACGGGCTTCGGATACAGCAGTCACCAACGTTCCATAACTAACACTTCCCTCATTAATGCTTAGTCAGTACCTTACGATGCACCCATTTAGAATCAGCAGCCCCAGACACATAGTTGCATTCACGATAGGAAGGGAGTTACAGTCAGAGAGAGGTAGGCACCGGAGACTGGATTGATTCGATTGATTGCATATTCGATGTGGAGCGCTACTATGGATACAACAGACAACACATCTTCGAGGGTGGACGCCTCGACCACGGGATGCGGTGACAGGGGAAAGTACAAAAACCTATGACGGAACGGGGGACCCCGACCCCCCCGGACAAACTTACAGAGGGTAGGTGGGGACCTGCCAACACTGGGGAAACACAGGCTGACCTACAACAACCTGGAACCTGGGCTTGGATGGGATTTGATACACCCTGCCTACCAATGAAGATACAATACTGACATGATCGCGAATCAATGGTGGTGAGGCTATGAATAGTCGTTTATGAGCAGCCTAATGGTAAGATCCAAGTCATAGCCACCAAGGAACCAAGATAAGCCAAGGTGCAGTAAGGACTGCAAGATTCATAAAGCTATATTGAATAAGTCCATTCGTGGGATTATATTAGCACTCCAGAAGAGTCCGCCTAGGAATGAATATTAGTAGCGTCTAAGTAAACATACATGGATGGTAAGCTACCCCAAGTAGCAAAGGTGTTAGCTTGTCCCCCCACCAAGCAAAGCCAAATTGGAATGGGTCAGGTAAGAACAACTCCAACTCGGATAAGGCACTAATCCCACCAATGATGAAGGGTGCAACACCTGGGCCTCACTTACTAACAGTCATGTTGGAGTAACTAACACGCACCATATTGAATATATGTATGCTTTCACCTATATATGATATGCTTTATAACTGGGGACAGCATTTTCAATCTATGTATCTCCCCATGCGCAGCGGGTATTCAATTTAGATGCGTGATAGGAAATATACATATATAGGAGGTGAGGTTGCATCTATTCTGATGGGCAATCTAGATTCTATATGCTGCTCCGTGTCCATCGATCACTATTAAGGACGTTATCACTGCATATGCACATAAGAACACCATTGCACATAATACATCTATCGTCAAGGCATATATATCAGCAAGTCTCTTACTATTGGATATTGTCATTGGACATGAGGAGCCCAAGCAGCTATCCAATCCAACCAGTTATCTCTCTATCCAACCAGCTATTCTAACTCTAGGAAGGCCAGGTCGGAGTAAGGCCAGTCTATAAAATAACCCCCACTACCTAAAAACCACTCATACGCCGAAGTTATTTGTAAACAAAAAGGGAGAGGGTGAGGTGCCGTAAGGCCGCTCGACTAACAGGAGAGGAAGAATGACGTAATTACATATATAATTAGATTCATCAGAATTGGTAACAAAATGAACCGATCTATCTGCATCCGATCGAATCGGGAAGGTCGGACATGAATACATAATTACATATATAATGAATGACTGATTTCGCTGATCATTCCATTGGTTAGGATTCTTCTTATGGGCTTTATGAGTAGGGAAAGCTCTAACAAGGCCTACTCTCGCGGTACGGATCGTCGCGATCACTCTGCCATGGAACAGGTCGGGATCAATTTTGGTTGGTGGGGATAGCCCATTGGTCGGACAAGGCAAAGAGAATGATGCTTATCAAATGATTTGAACTACTCATTCGACCCTTCGCTCTGACTCACATTTTGTTCCCTTTCAAGCTCAACGCAAAGGTCGGAAACCAAGGACCGAGCATCGGATGCAACTCATACAAGCAAGCAAAGTCGCACCTACTAGCGAACTACATCTCTATCGAACCTACCTATAACTGAACCTTAGGAGTTCAACACCATAGGAAGGTTACCCTCACCCCCCTCTCACGCACCTCTTAGTCGAGCCCCCTGGACAGCAAGAACGCTAACACTCGACATAAAGCTCCAACGGCGGCCTAATAACTACACTCTATAACCACCCTCCTTACAAGGAATCTTCCCCTGTACCTACCCTCACACGTACCGGGATACCACAATGGCTATAACTCGCAGTCGTAGAACGACCACCACTCTAATAGAAACCGAACCCGTCGAGCAGGGGTGCGCAAACAAGGAACAGGAGGACCAATAGAGAGAAACTTTGCACCGATGGGCCCGATTCTTAATCTGATTCTGCAAATCCCACTTCTGAGCTCGATTCGTCAAAATCCAAAGACAGATTTCGAATAAGAAGAAAAGCTTGATGAGATGGCAGAAGAGGGGCCGCCTCCGGTCATCGGATGACCTCCGCCGCTCCGGTACACGCCCTCAGGGATTGCACATCCGTTACAGGTTGAGCTATTTACCCAACCTTCGGTCGTTGCACCTCCGTAAAGGGAGCTCAAGATCCCTTGATCCTTCGGGACTGATATGCCTTGACTTGACTGTTGTGCCACAAAGATATGTTTTTGTCTACACCGGTAGGAGGATGCGAAAGCACGCTCGATTGTTAAAGAGAGGTAAAAGAGTGATATTAATAATCTCATTCGAAGGGTGGCCAGACGGGCTGGGTTTAGGGTCTGGACCGGTGTAATCTATTCTTCATACATACTTTTTGAAAGGCCATTCATTTCAGTACTACCTAATCTTACCATCTTACCCTTACGTCAAGTGCTACTATCTATAAGGAAGGAGGGTGTTATCCGACATTTAGGCAGAGGGACTGATAGATACCTACCCTACAGCTAAAGGGAAGGTAAGACAGTCTCTATAGTCTAGTGTTCCTATGAGCCATTCTGCATAACCTTCTTATATCACCTTCCTACCTTCCTAAGTAAGGTAGCCTTTCCTCCACCTCCTACATAGGACACCTTTTCACTAATGAAAATACCACAAAGGCGTCTAATATAACCAAGAGGTCTTGCCCTTGATACGCCACCCTCCCTCAAATTGACACCCCAATGGAGATCCAATGGCACATTCGGTCAAAATTTATGATACATGTATTGGTTGAACCCAATGCGTACGAGCTTGTCCTACAGATGTATTGGAAATGATACCTTGGGAAGGATGTAAAGCTAAGCAAATTGCTTCTGCTCCAAGAACAGAAGACCGCGTAGGTTGTAAGCGGTGTGAATCCGCTTGTCCAACAGATTTCTTGAGTGTCCGTGTTTATTTATGGCATGAGACAACGCGCAGTATGGGTCTAGCTTACTGATATCATATTTTTATTTTTTTTTTTATCCACTGATAAAACCCATACTTGAGATCTTGGATCAAGTATGGGTTTTTATAGAGAGATGGAAAATATCTTCTATAATGAGCGCCTTGCCTCTATCAACAATATTTGTGGGTTTGCCTGTATCTGCGGGTTCCTTTTCATTACCTATACATTCCGTCTATTACCATTTCCAACTTGATAACTAATTGATCCAATTGAAACAATAAATATTATTATTACTTCTTTATTTTAGCAATTATGCAAAGACCAATTAGGGTCATTTGCTCCTCGAGATATTATACCTTTCTTTCCTATGCGGGAACTCGAATCAATTTTCTTTTTATTAAGGAACTGGATCGAATCTATCCTTCCTTTTCCCTCCGGTAATTCGGTCCATTTATGGTTCCAACCATCCATAGCTGTGTAACCCTATTCCTAATAGATTGACCCCCAAATAACGGATCCAAACTATAAAAATCCTAAAGAAGCCACAATTGCCGGTTCCTCACCCTGCCAACCCTTATTCATTCTGGCATGTATCATTAGGTTCATCGCTCTTTCAGATATTAGGGTCTCGAGGAGAATGCTGCCCTTCGTTGTCCTTTTTCTCGATAAAATGGGTCATTAAAACAATGTCATTGCTCTCTTTCTCAAGTGCTGGAGAGTGTGGTGTGCGCCTGTCACTATTGGGTAGGTCTGGTACCAACCCTTACCTTAGAGTGGGTAGGGCTGGTAAAAGAATGAAATAGAAGTAGGCAAGTAGGGGGATAGAAGTAGGCTTGGCACATACCTAAAAGACTGTGTACTCCCTAATGAAATAAGTAACTGGCGGCCTGTATCAAAAAAGAAATAGCTAATTGAAGACGGGTGCATAACCTACGGGCTATATGCGGGTAGTTTATGACTGGATCGCTGGGTAATACTGGGAAATCCTACCATCTACCATAGCTAATAAAACCCTAGAGCTACTCCATTACTCACAGCTGACCAGGAAAAGGGGGGCCTACTAACCATTGCTTTTCATTACTAGCCCTTACCTATCGCTTCGCTTGCCATAGACCATAGACCCCTTCCTGTAACTCACCATATAGAATGACGTCACCATGCCAAGTCAAAGAGTGCCATAGAGTGGAGTGCCATCCATTGTGCTTACTCCGTACAACTAGCCAACCCCTTACCTGGTGGAGCTCCTACTTCATATCTTCACCCCCAATAGAGTAGAATAATCCAGAGAGCCAGTAGCATAGAGGCAGGACATTACTAAGATAGAGCCATGAGAGTCAACATGCCACAACACCGACAACTAATACCGGGTTCCAATTTATTACTATGTATTTCCGCCGGCTTCACCAACTAGACATTTTTATTTAGACTCCTTCTATTGCCACTAGACAGAAAGCCCAACCCACTGACGCGGAACTCTATCTACCAGAAGAGGGAACTACACCAACTACCGGGGAACTAGAGGGGCTTGCACGATCAACTAGAAACCACCAAAGGTCGAGACGGAGGAGGGAATTAGTTAGACTGTCTATTGATCATTCTTATTGCTATATAATTTATATAATCATCATTCCTATATACATACTTCTCGGATCCTGGTCAGTTGCTTACGAATAGAACCAACACTCACCCATCATGTTAGATCACTAGCCTAACCCTAGCCCTAACCAATTATAGGATGACCAGGGCCAAATGACGATGAAACTAGACCGTCAGAGGAGAATATGGCCAATCTACATTCATGGATGGAGGTAATATTATGGTTGCTTAGGCATATCCTGCCAAGGCAATGTCAGAGGATTTTCCTCCTCCCCTCCTCCTTGAAGGTAAAGTTCCACCTTATTTCTCTTTTTACAAGCCTTATAACAAGGAACGTAGTCGCTTGTCCACATCGGGCAAGGTGAATCTGCCAATTTACTCTCTATTTTGGTCATCACCGCATCATATATCAGAGATTGGTTTCTTCCATTAGGGCCCATTATAATATATGCATTTCAGAATGAAATAACCATAATTGCATAATTACATATCTAATAGCAGCATTATCTGCTAAAGCGTAATTACCTCTCATTTTTATTCTCTTATTAATAGGTAGTTCCTTTGGCAAGGTTTTCCTATTGATCCTTCTTCTCTATGTGGCTATGCAATGCTTTAGTTATTTGTTGTTGCTGGGATTGCAAGGGGAAAAGGAATTTATGAACTTAGAGGCACTTCTCTCAATGTTCATTTCACGATGAATTGGACTTCAACGTTTGAATTGACTGAAGCACCTATTGAGGATACTATTAGTGTTCTTGGACACATTTGCAGAAGGAGGGAGCTGTTGTCATAGAAGAAACAACAGCTCCAATAATAGATAACTTTACATTGGTTGCTTTTGAATATTATAAGACCTGTAGAGATAATTCATTATTTGGGCATCCCCTTTGGTACACAACTCTCTCTTGTTGATCAGTGGAACTTTATATTCCTCCTTAAGAGGGAAACTACACTAATTAAGAGGACAACTACCGCTAGCCATATCTGATTACCTCACCCATAACTTCATTTCAGATCGCTTCAAACGCCGATGACGCATACTCCGTCTTTCCTTATTATTGACTAAGAGCATCGTTATATATGTAATTTCGCTAAGTTTATTTTGGAGAAAAACAAACGAATAAACACTTCAGAATATGCAATTCATTACCTATAGTCACTAGCAGGAGAAGAAGGGCTAGCAAAGGCGGGGGATATTGAAGAGGCTTCATCCGTAATATCCTACACTGGGGTAAGAGGAAGGCTTTTCATGGACATGGATCTGTATTTGTCTCTGGGCTAGGCTCTGGCTTTGAACCGTTTCTGCTACTCGTGCTGCTGAACCATTTTCAGGGGCTTCAATGGCTACTGTTGGGTAAACTGACTCAATATCATAATTGACAGCTCGGGCTTAATCTTCTGAATAGACTGACTCACCAGAAGGTGGTAGATAAGCAGGTAGTGACGGTGTTTATTAGGCGAATGATACCAATGTAGCTAAGGCTGGCTTCGATCGAGTGGCTTTGTCTGGCTGGCTGCTTTCTGGCTTTCTACCCTTGGCTGCTTTACCGATCCCCAATTAATTAGTAAGTACTTATTGATCCCCCAGAAGGAGGAGCTCGCCCAACCTAAGGACAGACATAGAATGCCAAACCGCTCAGCGAAGAACCGCTGAAGACCGTCCCGCTCACCCAACAACCCAACAGCCATCCATGAGTCATAGCTCGCCCAAGCAAGAGGAAGTGGCGTAGCTGCTTTATATCCCCCAGAAGTTGCTGCTTTACGTCTAGACCTGAGGTGGCAAAGGCTTAGAAAACACTGCCGCTTGCTGATCCGGTTGCTTAATTCCGTCCCGTAGTTACTCCCTTCGGTCGGGGCTAGGCTTATCTTTCTTTCCGGCTTTATACCGTCCCGCTTCATTCCCGCTTCTTTATTTATTATGCGGTGCTACTTTACGATAAGCTCTTTTTCCTGGGAGTTATGCAATAGAGGCAGAGGAAGCAGCAAACACATAGCCGGGTTCAAATTACCCTGTTTACCTCACAGAAACAGGAGCAAAGGTATGCTGCGGTTGGTGGTGCTACTGAAGGATATGCTTACTATGCTACTATTGCTGGTATCTATGCTACTGGATATGATGCTGACTTTGCTGGTTCAATAGGTGCTACTTATGCTGCTGGGTCTAGATCTGGAACATCCGGATATGCTGCCTTCGTTACCGGATCAACCGCAGATTTGACCTTTGATAAAGTACTAAGCGCTTTGCAGTGCGATCGGGTGCTTGCTTTCCTTACGCTTGCCGGGCATCCTTACTTAGTGGAAAGGACAGGTATATTCTCGTTCGACGATCAGGATCACCTGGCTATTCTCATTCTACGTTCCTCTTAGCAGCCTTACAGGGCCTTACTTTCCAGATAGTACTACAAGTCCCCCGATGATCTTACCTATCGAGCGAAGCCCAGTCAAGTCAGACTTTAAGCGGGAGGGAGTTAGAGATAAAGAAGGAGTTAGAAAGCTTGCTGGAGTGAGATAACAGCGGATGGTCTAGGCTAAAGACCGGAAGCGATGGTCTGAGGAAGAATGAATCCCGCCATCCAGCCAGACCCTGAACACAGACTATCGTTCTTACTACCCCCCGACTACCTAGCTATTGACCTCCATCACTTAGCTTTATATATGATGCTTTACCCTACCCACATCGCTCCACCTATCGAGAAAGCGAGCCTACCCCTCTTTGAAACACATCCATTCGGGGAAAAGGTATCCGGTGGGGGGCGTTACACCCCACTATCCTATTTCAAGCCGGCACAAAGTCGTCTCTACTCTAAGCTCTGAAGAGGAGGGACCCACCATCCATTTGTTTAACTGGACCTAAGGTGGGACGCAAGAGAGAAAACTCCAACTACCGCTCCTACCTATCCAGCACCTAATAGAATAACTCCATGCATCCATGGCCTAATTCACGAGTTTACCATTACCAGCCAACGGGAGGCAAGAAAGCCTCTTTACCGAAGGAAGGAACACTACCATACCCCATCAGGTTACTGTTCTATAAGCTGAACAACCTCGTATCCATAAGGCGAATTTACACAAGCTCGCACAGAAGGAAGCCAGTTACCTAGCCCATCTACAACCAAGGGACCCATACTTCATTAACCAGGTTTATATTACAAACCTTAGGGATGCTTGATAAGGATCATGGGCATGAGGCATTATAATGAGGGATTATGGGGATGAGGCATTACACACTTGCCTGTCTTTTTTTTACTTGTCGTTAGGCATAGGGATTATGGGCATGGGACATGCTTGATAAGGAACGATTAATTAGGACTGGTCATTAGGACTGGGACTGGATTTATTACGGATATTTTGAGGAAGATCTAGCGGAGCATTACGGAGATTGTTAGGAAGATGCTGAATGCATTAGTTATTAACCACCAGAGTCGGGATAAGGACAGAACTCTTACTTACCCGGATCATGCCAGACCTATATGCCTTTTAGGGTTCAGTCCAGACCATGTCTCGGATAACCACTTTCCAGCCAGACATCCTTTGATGAATAAGGATTTTACTAGAGGCTTTGAGGATAAGGACATTACTTATATGCCTTTTAGGGTTCAGTCCAGACATGCTTCGAGGGTGGGATAAGGACTGAGCTTTTTGAGTGGAATAAGGAATGCTACTATTACTTACGCGATTATGCCTCACTTTGAGGGATAAGAAAGAGCACCAAACGTTCGAACTTCAAATCTTAACACATGGCGAAAACCCTCATTGGCACCCATAACTACTCCACAACCCTTGTTCTTGCCAGCTTCTATTGCCACCTCTGTAGGTCTGATATCCTACCAACAACCAACCTTGAAGGCAGTGTTGCCACTGTGCCGCTTACCGTCTTTATTCCCAAGTAGATATTATCTGTCTTGCCAGCCTAATGGTAAGGCAGAGAGTAAGGGATTTTTTAGATAAATGAATTAGTTAATTAGGATCTCTAGTAGGAATAGTCTTTATAGTAGGAATAGTCAATAGTCTATCGGTCTTTATGGAAGGAGATGAAGTACCTTATTTGTTTAAGTACAACCAACCTATTCTGTATCAAGCTTGTACTCGTATCAAGTAGGATCTGAAATTAGCTTATCCATATTAGTAGCTCCTCCAAGGATAACCCTTCTAAGAACAACTACTTTATAAGGTTTTGCTAATCGAAACCTATTTATCCTATCAAAGACAGTCCTTGCTTTGTTAGCTACTATTGATGCTGTTCTGGGATAGGTCGGGCTAATCAACTCAGGTAAACGCCCCGTATAAGATTGTTAATAGGCCTATCAGATGCTTTCTTCGCTATAGCTTGAGAGATCCCATCCATCCCTACTCTGTCCTACTGAACTGCCTGTACTACCTCTACTGCATGTACAGCTTGTCATGCCTATGATGCCTACTACTGAGATGCTACTACCAATGCTGCTGCACTACTTGCTGTGCACAGCTTTGCTCTCTCTTGAGTTGGCTTAGCTATTAGCAACGGTGTTTTTGGCTTAGAGGACTAAGACCCTTCACCAGAGAGGCAAGGCAGCTGGTGATACACTTTTTTACTATTAGAAAGAGGGATAGATAGCCCTACTATGAAAGGGATATAACCGCTATACTGTTACTTTTTTCCTACCACGGCTACTGAACGAACTGCTCTCTGTGCACAGCTTGTATTGCTATGTCTTGTGATACCTACTACTTGCTTAGCTCGTACCTGAACTGCTTTACCTACTGCCTACTGAAAGGAAAGATAAAGGAAAGAAAGGAAAGCACTAACTAACTGCTTCTGTTGCTCTTGCTTGAGTTGGCTTAGCTCGTTTGTAGAGCTGCCTCTTGCCTACTACCGATAGGAAGTGGAGAGAACAGCTACTTGTTCCTACTACAGCTAGGAAAGGGAGAAGACCTACTGCTACTGCACTGCTTTGATGAACCGCTTCTCTTTTCTAGCTCTTGTCTTTCTAGCTCTTTAGCTATTCTTGATAGGGTGGGCTACCTCGTTAGTTAGATGCTTTCTCCTTTTGGTTAGCTAGTCCTTGAGTTGAGATGCTACTCGTTAGATAGATAGTGAGCTTTTTACTTTCTAGCTCTTTCTTATTGTAGCAACTGCCCTGCCCTATTGCGGTACTCGGCGATCTACGGGCCTTGGAAAGAGCCTTCGCCAAGAGGCCGCTACTCAAATGCTATTAGATGCTAGGCTTATGCTTCTCTTAGCTCTTTTTTATTCAAGCACTTCTCTTGCTAGGCTTATGCTATGCTAGTGAGAAAAGGTGTTACTAATTCAGCGCTAAGCACTCAGCGATCGAAGGGGGATTGGAAGACCTCCCTTCGCCAAGAGGCTTAGCTACTCGATGTGATGCTGTCCCTACTGCTGCTATTCAAGCACTACTACTTTACTCGGTCGCTCACTAGCTAGCTTCGGGACTCGACACTTGCCTGCTCTTTTCCTTTTTGATCTGCTGCATCTGACACGGGTGAGGGCGAGGTGGGGATACTCGACGAAGGGCTGGCTGCTCTAAACCGCCCCTCTTATCGCTAGCAGAAAGAAGGTTTTCCGTAGCAGTTTCGTTCCTGGCCTTAGGCTACGAATTTAAGGAATAAAAACCGCTCGTATCTAAGCTAAATATATATAAAATAGAATATATGTATGATCTATCGTTCCTTCATCCAGATTATTTGGTAAACGGATTGGACACACCGCCAGCAATAGGAACAGAAGATAGCCCTTCATAACCTCTGAGATCATAACTAGTTGGAAGGAAAAAAGTGAAACGTAGATATGCGTAGCCTATTGGTATACAAGTGAAACGTATAGATGCAAGTATAATATCATTCTTGCACCGACCATAGGGTTTTTATGCACGTAGTATAGGTTATGGATAACTTGGCACGAACAAACATGTCCTTCCTGGGCACGGCGGATCGAGAACTAACTGGTAGTCACGTATAACTCCCATCCTTTTCACATCACTGATACCACTTTTCTTTCACTCTATTGCCCAGGCACCTTATAGAACTTACCTTATACCCCATGGCCTTACCCTATGGAGAGCTTTCCCCTATGGATACCGGCCTCTTTCTTCTTATCTTTATTTTGACAAGAATGGATGGGGAAGCTTCACTCATGCATACTGGGCAGGTCCCCCTTAGGGCAAGGGGAAAAACATATGTCCTGATTACACGGGGTAAAGCGCGTTATAGCTTCCTTCCTGGGCAGTTGAAAATAAAGAGGAGAATCAGAATATGTTATAATGTGAGGCGTAAAGGGAGGGGACCGTGTGCTCTGTGCCTCTATCGTGTGTAAATACCACCTATTGTCGTATGTTCAGGCAAGATCTCTATTGCGTGTCCAGGCCTCCTCCATTCCAGGCGTCTAGTAAATACCTCTATATTTAGCGTTATTAGGCAAGGACGTATCGATGCGAGTATCACGTAGATATGGGGGCGAGTATATTCAACGCCAATCAACATTTACTAGCAGCATATGAACTGGGCTATAGAGCCTTCAGAGTTGGGCCCTATGAACTGGACTGTTTGTTAAGGTCTCTCTTTAGTCGTAGTTAAACGTATAGATCAATATTGCGAATTAATAGGTTGCACAGTAGTAGGTCTGGCTGCTATGACGAGGTCTTGTCTATCCCTTCTTTAAAAGAGGGTATTTATACGCTCGACCGATAGGGAGAGGATATACCAAGAAGCTTCTCCGCTGGAGACAACAAGAAGCGCTTCTTCGCTTGCGGCTCTTAGAAGTAAGCTTTCTTTTTCTCTTTTTCAAAGAATGGATACAGGCTAATACTTCTATTTATTAACTATAGGGGGACAAATCCTCAACTTAAGATTGTTTGTTGCACTCATGCATGGAAAGGTGGAGGCTAAAGGTGGTCCATCAACACAGGAAGTGAATCCGCTAGATGACAAATTCTTACAATGGCAAGGACGTATAGATGCGATTCTAATGTGGATATACAATTATCACGTAGATATGGCAGAGGAGGGAGTTATCCAAGTAAACTAATGAGGTTGTGACAAAATAAAAACACCAAAGGAGCGAAAGCGCTCACCTGACCTAAGAAGGGTGAGGAGCGAAAGTTTCGAAATCTGGACCAACCAAACAACACACATATGGTGGAGTCAACACATATAGTCAATAGTTGTTTAGGTATAAACTAATGGAACAACCCCACCCCATACATACAGACATACATACAAGTGTCAAAACTAAGAGTCCCCATAATCTTATCAAGTAGAACAACAATTTTGTATTCTTTTTCTTAGTTTAATATGACACCAGCAAGCAATGAAAAATAGAGTCTATTTTCCTCCCCCCCATTGTATTAGCGGAGAAGAAGTAGCCTAGGTGGTAATAGAGCCCATTGGAATAGAGCTAGTGGAACCGGGGAGCAACGTATAGATGCAATATCGTAGATTACTAGTCGGTCCGGCTGCTATGGCAAGGTATGCTGGTTTGGTTTCCCAGCTAGGTATACCAGCTAGCCCTCATTTGTCATTACCATGCCATATATATATGAATGAACCACCTTCCGGGACACATGGAATAGAGAACAAGTAAAGACATATGTAACTCCCCCTTACTCCCCCTGAAAAGTACTTCTTCCCGTCTCTTTCTCTTGGCAATGCAACTGGTTATTTCATTAATATGGCTTCACATTATAGCGGAAAGTTTCCATCATTGATTTTAATGCTCGTATTTCTGAAGAGATTCAGAAGCTGAATAAGCTTATTCAGGATAAGGATGCTCAACTTGATGATCTGCGTGAGATGAATGCTAGTCTTATTAAAGAGAATCAGAAGCTTCAGAATATCCCATATCTTTCTCGTGAAGAAACAAAGTCTTTTCACAAAGAACATAATAAGCAGCTTATTCAGATTATTAAGCGGAAGAATGAAGAGATCGCTAGACTAGAGGCTAAACTAGGTAAAACTACTAAGCTACCTACTCAGGACACCAATAAGCCAAAAGAGCCATCCTGGTGGAAGGAGAAGGAGAGGATGGATAATAGGAATAAGCCGAAGAAGCCTCCTGGGTCGAAGGGTTACCATAATGGGGTGGTTTATAAGCCTCCTCCGTAAGTAGCAAAATAGGACAGGACCTACGATTCCGAAAGCTTTACCTCCCCATTCGGGGAAGAAGCTAGAATGGTAATTCTGCTCATCTCTTCTCGTTGCTAAGCTAAGGTCCTGGGTCTCCGAGTCAGCCAGCGTCTTTTTCGAAGAATCCTTCACCCATGGGCAGACGGCCTGGCAGGCCTTTACTTTCAGCTTCATGGGCGTTGCCCCGTTCCCCAATCAGATGTTTGGATGTGAGCTATACTCCGCGAGGAGCCCCACGAGCGTATGGCCTTGCCATTTGACCTCTCTTCCCGTGTGGCTAGGAATGCTCGGTGACAACCTCTCAATCGTCACCGCCTGGCCTCTCTTGCTACCAGCAGGTCCCCGAGTCTAGTGTGGTCAGCACCAATCGCGTTCGGGCAACGAAGCTTTCACTCATTCACACACATTGGTTCATCCTGCTACGCCCCGGGCCTTTTGCTCCTGTAACGTCAAGGCAAGGGTGGCCGGCCATTCTTTTGTCAAGGCCCAGGTATCAGCTGGGCATCCCAGCGGCGGGATTGGATACCCGCATCCGATCGAAGTTCAATTACTCGGGGGTCGCTTCGCAAAATACATTGCTTAAGACCAACGGGTCACACGACAGGTGCACGATCGACTTTGCACGCTTTCGGCCCTTGATCCGCCTTCGGCCTTGCTTCGTTATGCTCAGCAGCTTCAACAAGCCTTAAAGTTTCTTGCCGCCAATCACTCTGCTGGGAAAGCGCTGCTTTACGTTTTATCCTATGCGCCCTCCGAACGCTATGCGCTCCCCACCTTCGGACCTCGCAAAGAGAGAACTTTGTTTTCTGAAAGAGTTCTTCTCTCATTCGCGGAGCGAAGAAAGCGGGCTTCGCCCCAACTACCGCTATCCTTGGTAAACCCAAAGAGCGTAAGGAAGGGGAAGTTGCAGCCTCTCTCTGGGCCTCTGGAGAGGATAGGGCGGGTAAGAAAACGTACTTTATCTCCACGGGTAGGGAGGAGAACGAAAATAGGCCGCCGATGGTGGCCATAGTAGGTTCGAGGATATCACGCGGAGTGTTGCAGCAAGTCCTACTCTGGCGGCGTAGCAGCACCCCGGAGATCCATCGTACTAAAGCAATCCGAGAGGAACGATTTGGGTCATATTCGATCCTTTCCACAATGCCCATAGGTGAAGTGCTTCGTTTCGAATCAATTCTTCGCTGCAATCGCTTCGATCCACCCCCTCGGTGAAGAACCGTAGTACGCCCCGATGGATTTCTCCCAGCGGACTTCTCTGTACCAAAAGTGAATTGTCTAGGTGCTTTTCCCCGTAGGCAACTTTCTCTCGTTGTGTATTTCATAATCTTTCGATCGATTTCGGAAGGATACTGACTCCTCCTGCTCCTTTTCCGCGAGCAAGATCGTCGTCTTTTCGCGTTTCTCAAATATAGGGGAAGGAAAATGGAGGGAGGGGGCGCAGGAAATGAATATAGATCTAGAGCTCTGCGACCTCTTATGTAATCGAAACGCGGAAGCGATTTTATTATAGATGTATTATTGCATCGAGCGAGAAAGATTGTGATAAATGACATACCCCGACCCCTACATATATATTTAAAGAAGCGCATCGATCCCGTCAACCACTACTAACTACTACTATTATTTTCGATAAAGAACCCTCACCCACTATCCGACCGATTGTGATGCGATGCGGATCTAACTTGGCTCGAGTGGGGCCCCTCGGCTCCGTGTTAACGATGCGATCAATCAAGGTCATGAACATTACCGATCGTCATTAAATGATCGGAAAATACCGTAACCGCCGAAGGTAAGGTAGCGTAAGCGACTTACTTACCCATATTTCTTCCCCTCAAAGCCAATTCGATCAATATTCTATTATATATGATTCGTTGGTTTTCAATTTGCAATCTAATATATATCTATTGATTTTCGATTTCCATTATATGTTTCAATGGTTTGCGGCGATCGCTATATTAGAGATATCTATCGATTTCTTTCGATTTCCATTATATATGTTGCTATGGTTTGCCAACACTATCTTCGTCGTCTTACGCCATCTTGCTTACCGGGGGGAACAAGTACTTAAAAAATCATACCTTTTCTCATTACTTAACTAACAAACGCTTCCGATTCCATGCCGCAACTAGAATTATTCTCCACTAACATACATATCGCTGTGTAGGTCACACTTGGAATACAATTTGAAGGTCGTACGCTTTTTTCTTTTTCAATTTCCGTCCGATTTTGTATTTATGTAAAACAACCAAATCTCTGCCGTGGGTCCGGGCCTTCGGTGGCGGATTCGCTTATTCGATCGAACCATTTCAAGGGGGGATCAACCGGACGATAATGGCATGGCGGGGCAAGGGCCATATAGGATCCATATGTGAGACCCCACAGCCGTTGGTAATAAGGGCAAAGGAGAAAGCATCAAAGCGCATTTTTATAACCACTAGCAACACAAACTGGCCTAAGTAATCAAGCAAGGTAGTATCTCATCCGTATAGAGACATATATATACATATCCACCACACTCAAGCAAGTAGCAAAGACAAGAAGGAAGCAAGGTGGCAGTCAAAGATCGAGAACCGTAACCATAATAAGCAAGTGCGTAGCACCTATAGCGAGGGCAATATATCCAGAGCAGATCCCCTCTACGCAGGGGGAAGAGGCAAGATCAAAATGTATCCCGAGCAAGCATCTAAGCCAATAACATAAGCAAGGGTAGAAGTGGGATTCCAATGGGCCCATTTAGTAGATCCCGTCGTAGGGATGGGTCCGCAACCATAAAGCGTGGTTGGCTTCCGCAACCGCAACCATAGTGGGCTCCACCACTACCAGGCCCTCGCTCCCATAGTGGCTCCCATAGGGACGTGTCTTCCATGAGATGATCTCCCGCTCTTTGAAGGGAATGTGACCCCATCGCCCGCCTACCCTAAGAGTCACAAAAGAGTCATAAAAGAGGTCTCGATTTCTTCAAAATGAATATTGGCATGCCAGCATGTTTTGGAGTGGATTGGGGTGGAGCTTTGGTCGACCACTTCACCGCATGACTCTCGTCTACATTCCAAAGGTACAAGTCCAAAGATCCGTCGCATATGCGAGAGAAAAGGGAGTAATCGTATAACCTGCTTAGCTCATCGTATTTTTGATGAAATTTTCCTTCCTTCTCTAAGCACAGTAACTACTTATATGTAATACTTACAAGTTAGGTTTTCACCTTTACCTAGCTCCATATCCTTACCTTTCCTTTATGGTGCGTGGTTTATAACTCCTTCTCTTCTACCACTTAAGTATGGTTTGAAAGTGAGCTAGCTCTTTCCTTTCTAAGGTACCGTAGTCCGGCGTAGCCATGACCTACCTTCCTTACTACCTTTGAACTAGTCCAAACACCAAGAAGGTGAATTGATAACCAATAGATTGACCGTCCCTACTTTCCCCGGGGCCCCTACCCCTTGGAAAGTAGAGCAAGCTCGTAACCTCGCTCTCCACCCTTTAACTCTCACTTACCACTTATCAAACTTCAACCCCGTATTTTGCTCCTACCTTTATAGAATTCGTAAGGATCCAACCTCATAGCGGTGTGTTGCTATTTATGGGTGAGCATATTCATTTTTCCTTCATTCGTGAAGTGTGCTGTGCTAAGGTGCTTTCATCGGCATCTTTATTATCATGGTACCTCGACTGCGGTAACATCATGGGGAATTACCCAGATAGATCATGGGGAATTACCACCTACCGAAATCACACATTAAAACTTCGATCTAGCTGTATCGCTAGTCGCATCGTAGAATAAGCATCATTTTGCATTCATACAATGTTTGTCTTACCTAGCATGTCGTATGGATGTGATTAAATGTGTTAAGGGCTAGGACAACCTCATTACACGGCAGATTTCTATATATGTATGCTTCTTTGGGTATATTGTCGTTCTTCCTTCAATACGTTATGCCTTCCATATCTTCGGGAATAAGCCAAAACTCCATAGTCTGGCGTATCAAAAATCTCGATAAACACCCATAAATCTACTTCTATTTAGGGATGACGTTACCATAGAACGCACGCAAATGCCCTCACTATATGAATAGTGAGCGGTTGACACTCCGATAAGCTACTTGTGTCATCCGTGGCACAAGGTTGAAGAGAGTCGTAGAGGTGGAAGCGTACTTTAATTAGTTCATTTACCAGCCGAAGGCTAAGACCTACGTTACAAGATAAGACCTAAAGAAGAAAAAGAAAGGCAAAGGATAAAGGCTATGGAGAAACCTAAAGCACTTAGCCGACCTAGCACTTAGTCGCTCTATAGCCATTTAGTTCAACCTACGTAAAGAAAGGCGCTCCCACAAGACTATTCTATTGGTTAGAAATAAAGACCCACAAGATAAAACTCATCGCACAGGCAAATGAAAGTACTCACTTAGTTAGACCCTAAAAAGAGGAGAGGCTATGGGAGAAAATCAAAGCATTCGCCTGGTTAGAAAGAGAGGCTTAGAGAAGCTTTTAGTGGGTAACCCACATTGAGTTTTTCCCTACAACTAGGTGGTTAGATTGAAACCTACCCACTTAGTCGGCCCTGAAGCACTTGAGTTAACCCATAGCATTGATAGGTTAGACAGAATATAAAGGCAAAGGGTAGAGAGGCAAACTGGATATGGTTGAGGCAAAGGTGTAGATAGAGTTTGGATACAGGTGTTATGGTCGTACCTATCAAGAGTGAGGCATGATTACAGGCTGTGATACGTGAGGTAGTTGCTAGATGTACCGCACAATAGGGGCAACGAGATCCTGGTGTATGACACTAGTAGAGCTGTAATTTGGCTGAGGTTGGAGGCAGGGAGTGACACGAGAGTCCACAGTACAGGAGGAGGGTGTAGAGGGGACTCATCGGGGAGGAGATTGATATTGGATTAAAGATCGCCGAGGTTTTAGGTCACAAGGAGCTTGAACCTTTATATTTTGATTTAAATAGTTTTAGCTTTTATCGTGGAGGGTAGGTCACAGAGGTGATGCATATAAATGACTCTACGACGATTTCTGGGCATGTAGATATGTATCCGTATACTCCTCATGCTTCGATGCATATTGAGAGACAAACTTTCAGGTAACACAGATGGATATACGTAAGGATTTATATGATGCTATCTTTAGATAGGCTCGTCAGTGAGGGCCCTAGTACATCTACAAATTGCTAGCCTAGATATCCTCCCCGTGGCTGGGACCGAGTGATTAGAAGTATGAGGTTCTAGTAGGAGTTACATCATCTATGAGACATGGCTATAGGACTACTTGCTAGATGCGAGAGGCTATCACATGATCTAGAGTCCGTGACTAGAGAGAGGAAATCGATCGAAACAAATGCACATTTCTTCCCGTCCCCTTCACTCTCTTTCATTTATAATCCAATGTTAATCTCCATCATCTCATCTCGAAATTTCAAAAATCTCTAAGCTCGTCCCATACATGAAAATCCCACTTTTATGGGATCGCCCCCGATTTTCTCTCTCGACAAAGACTCGAGCTCCGTGCGTCGCTTCGCCCTCCCCCCTCTCAAGATCTGCTTCCGGATTTTCCTCCTCCGGTGCTCCCGTGTCCTCGCTTTATAGGGGTTTGAAGGGGAGTTATTAGCGCCAAGTCAAGCAAAGTGCCGGGGTGCGCAATGCAAGGTGTGCATGACAACACCTTACAAAGAGGGCTAGGTTAATCATGGATAGAGAGAGATGCCACGGAGGGAGCTAAGGCCCAACTAGGAGGCACACAAACATATGGATTTGATCAAACCAACCGTAAGAACAACATCTATACAATGTATATGGCTATCCCCGCCGCAAAGAAAAACAAATCTAGTTGCGGTTTGCCCCCCGGCCACAAAGGTTCTTATAGAGCGAGGGCTTGGTGGTGTAATCATAAGTATTATATGCGATTATAGCGATTCATAGGTCGAGCATGTTAGATGTATAATATGCCGGTTAGTGGGATGGCTTTTCGGAATGGGGTATGTGTCAGTATCGTGCCTTTGGGCCGATGTGCATTCTCGTGTGTTGTAATTACCAAATTGTCCTTATGTCGTCTGTGGATCACCTATTTAATGAGAGGACCGCTATGGCCTCGTTCTATGCTATGGTCGCTACTCGGGCCTATCGATATCCATATCCAAATACGAATACATGGGTATAACCCGTTTTTAAGCATCTCGTCGATATAAAGATCGAACCCCCGATGTAGGTAGGAGAATTTCCTAATTATGGCGAGCAAGAAGCAAATTCCGATGAGTTTAAGAATATGCCAAGATAGAAATACTAAAAAATAGATATACAGTGGCCATTCACTTCTCCTATATCTCCTAACTAAATTCCTAAAAGACCTAATGAATAGAGGAGCGTATTAATGAAAGAAACAAACGCATAATATCTTCGTGGAGAGGTACTAATAAAAAAAAGAAAGTTGGTGTGTCGGTTACACTTAAGTGAAGGGAAGGTCGATGAAAAGGATCAAAGACCGAGAGGATATTATTGACCTTAGGGCACTCCGATCACTTTCCAAGCCCGTTGATTTCTGCATGACATAACATTGATGTGATGCACATGGCACTCGTCACCGTGGTGTTGGCGTCGGTAGTACGTGGTGGGATGATACATGGGTGGTATCGCTTGCACATTACCGGGTTTGGCCTTTTGGACCTGAGCCATATACTTTATATTCCCCGAAGTTATTGCGTATGATTGAATTGTCCCGAGGGGAGCGATAGAGGATCAATAAGACGATGAGTAGGAAGTTAGGTGTGTAGGGCTAGACTCCTATGCACACAAATAATAATGAAACTAAGTTGGTAAGGGATGAGGTATACAAGGGCTGGGTTAAAGGGGTGACCTGCTAAGTAATTCAATGAGGTCTCGATCCACGTGCGAGCATGCGTATTCACTACACCAAGATGCTTCCGCATATAGTACCGTATACTAAATGATCCGAACCCAAGGAACGCGCTACTTATGGACCAAATATAACGGAACCCGTTCGAGATTGGAATAAAGATCCGTAATCATATCTACCCGTTGAATAGCCCTCTCCGGCGGTTCCGTATGATGTGGCTCCTCGGACCCCGAGGGTATGCTTCGTAAAATTATTAAGCTCCCCGCCCGCAACCGATTTGGTTTCCCCGCCGTCTCTATTCCCGCCCTTGCTCCCCGGGCCGTGCTTCTACCCTTGTTTTTTTTCCTTTTTTTGGTAGTGGTGTCTCTACCTTTGCCTCGGTATTGTTTCTTCAACTCCTCGCCTTTGCCAATGATGGTGGAACCCGCATCAAGTGCACTCCGTTCCCCGCAATTGGTTTTGAAATGCCTGGCATAAGGGGGTGAAACAAGTGCCTCTACCCTTGTTTATGCCTTAGCTCCTCTCGCCTCTTCTCGGTCGACCAAATAGGATCTAGAACAAGCTATGACTATCTAAATTACTTACTATGTCCCTACTACTTATTGCAACAAGGTAAATCCCGCCTCGATCCCTAACTCGGAAGGGTGCTCCCTACTACTATCACCCTTTCTTTTCCTTGTCTCTCGCCCTCCTACCTCTACTTTGGCTAAGTGTCTCCGGATCTCGCTTCTACCGTTTCTCAACCCCCCGCCTCTCGGTGGCCGAAGCGATCTAGGCCTCGATTTGATCTGGCTTGATTCCGCAGTTTCAATCGTGACAGAAGCATCACTAGAAGCAAGAGGTAACTAGAGCAAGAGTCTATAGAATTTCGATGTGTCCGTTTAAGTCAAATAGGAGAAATCGTAATCACCCCACATGTTTGACCCGTTGATGAAGAACCAACATCCGTACCCCATCGTTATTTAAGTCGCACTCGTTACGTACGCGTATGCAATTTCTTGAGTCGACGAGCTAATCGAGTTGATCCAAAGAACACTGCAAAGAAAAAGCAAGCATACGAGTCCGCCTCCGTTGAAGCAGCTGGATCCCGTTCCATCCCCCCTACCGTTATATCATTCAAGATCCTAGCTAATTCGAGAACCATACCGTTAATCCGCTTACGCATCCCGTTTCGCCACCCTACTTATGTTCCAAATAATGCATATCCGAAGCCAGCTCGGTTCGACCAAAGATCCCTTTTCGTCGGTCCGTATTCGTCCAAAGAGGTCGATATCCCATAGACACATCCGCGTAGTATATCCACCTCTACATACGCGAATACCACCCTTTTGTTCCGACCCCGCCGTGATCACGCAACCACATTCCTTCACTCCATTCCGTCAACCAAAGTAATCGTGTCTCTCTAAGAAGTAGGTAGAGCAAGAGGGGCAAGGGGTCAAGAGACAGAGGGCGCATCATTCCCTACCATCAGAGAAAGAATCGTAACCAAGAACCACCCGGTCCGTTGATTCCGAGTTTGATTCCGTATATGGAAGCGTATATGAAGCATTGTTGATCCACAGTTAGCCAGAGAGAGCCGTACAAGATATCCACTAGCAACATAGCCGATCCAGCAAGTCATTTCGTTGGTTCTGGCTACCGTATGAGGTGAGCCTCCGTCCTTGTCAAAGAGGTCAATTCAATACTGAAAGGTTGAGGTCTTATTAGATAAAATAGTAAAAATGGTTGTCCAATAGCTTTTGTAGAGAGTGCACCGAGGAGGCAAGTAAATTAGAGGCTTAGGCGGGTTAGGTGTGCGTTAGCACGCTCGACCAAAAGGAGAGGTCCAAAACCGATTCTAAATCCATTACGCGAATGTACTGTTGGATATTTTTTGGGTTCTTTCCTATCATCTAACGCTCCCTGGGGATTGGGGTGGGTGGGTAAATAGTAGTCGAGATGCCTTACGCTTCCAAATGCGCATTTAATAAATAAAAGATTGGTTGTTGGGGGATTTGAGGCATGAATTAATTTCGGGGTAACTAACTCAATTTTGTATTTAGTCAATCGGTTGTCAGCCGGGTTCACAGATCAATGGAATAAATGGGCCCGCCCGCCCTAGTTAGAGAACCCCCTGGGGTACCCTTGATCCAACCCCGGTAAAGAATGCCACCCTCGATCCACATTGAAATGGATGTATGTTTTCTTAAAGTCCAAATATTCGGTGGACCCCGATTTCGGGATCGATCTCTAAGTCAATCTACTAATCTCATCTATTGATTCTAGTACTCCCGCATCCACATTGCACAATCAAATATCGACTCGAAGCCGCCATTGAACCGTTCGAGGCTCATCTAAGTGTGCCCATCTTCCTATCCAAGGGGATATAAAGGTCTCCGTTTGGCTGTGGTGGGAGGAAATAGGTAGAAAGAAAGCGAATTTATCTACCTTATGGCTTGAACTCGGCTTGAACTTCATGGAACCGACTAAGGCTAATAGTCCGGCTAGGCACCGGCGGGGGCCTAAAGTGTGCTGGAAACCGTAAGGATAAATAAGTGCTAGTCAAGTAGGTCAAGACTAAGGCTAAGACTATCGCGAGCACGGTGAGGCTATACCTCTTATGGCTAATAGTCTATTTGGGTTGATTAAGCCTATTGATTATAAATAATGGACACAACCTTAAGGCTAGTTACCTTAGGGCAAGTAGTAACTCACCCAAGTCTTTCACTATAAGGCTTTTCACTCTATAGCTCGCTCCGATCCGGTAAAAAAGAATATTTCATCGATAAATGAAAATATTAGGAATATATATACATATATATAAGGTTGCATTATATAAATTATTATCCCAAAATTCTTGGCTTGGCGGTAGCAAACATTCCAAACATGGGGCAAGGCGATATTTATCATTCCTAATCATGCAACCCGTGGTAAAGGAATCAAACCACTTCAGCATGGGGGCAAGGTAACGTCAACAACTAATCGTCATGCTATCTCTTGGTAATGACCACCCTTACTCACCGACTCGCTCACTAACTTACCGGGCACGTGTTACCGAAATCGGTAAGGTATAACACAATCCCGATAACGAGCTATCGGGACCGCTAACCAATCGACCCACACTACCTTCACTTGCTGTGGCACATGGTAAAGAGAACTCGTTAACGCACTTAGAATAACCACCACCTTAATTGATTACATGGAATACAAAGCGATCGAGGTCAAAGCCATTGAATACAAGCCGCATCGACTCGGATCTAATCTTGGACATCTAGTGAACTACCAATTGCCAATTATAGGAAACGCTCTTCAAGGTTATAGTTCGTAAAATCGAAAATCCATTTGAGTTTCCCAATGAGCTATGATGTTATTTATATTTATGTATATATCCATGTCTCTGTGTGTTTGTGTGTGCGTGTGTAAGTATCTCTGTATCCTTATCTCGCTCGCCGTATGTTGTTGCCGTTGTAGCCGCGTTGCCGTGTGCCGTAGCCGTTTTCAATGGGGTAATGCGCTGGAGAATGCGGTAATGTAGGGGGAATGAAGAGGGTATTGGAGAATGCATGCTAATGTGGGATGTGGGGGCTTGAGGATTGTTTCCTCGAAAGCGTAATGATGTAATGTGGTACGGACCTGAGCTTTGTTTTCCTTAAAGATTCTCATCGGCGATGTGTACTTGGCGGTGTCGTTGGGCATTGAAAAGTCTGCCCTAAGTACCGCCCTACCCCCGAAGGATGTATCCAATCAATTGAATCAATAAGTTCCCGAGGGTGAGCTACCTTAACTCTGGCGTAGGAGAGGAATATACTCCCTTTTTTTCATGCCCGCTCGCTCCTTCTAGTTACCCACCTCGGGCCAACTAGATAGACCTTATAGCTCCGAACACCGAATTAATGAATGCTTTCGAGGTACCGCTAGAGAACCGGGGGATCGATGAAACTACCTACCAGAGGAGACCTTTGACTTCACTTTTTCTTATAACCTATTAAGCTTTAGCGAGGAATCAGACTATCGCATGAGGATAGGCACTAGGATATATGAACCTTGACATTATGAATTTCGATTGGTACCACGATGAACTCTTTTTCCCCACTTGATGAGCCAATATGATTCATCAATTAGAATACACTCTCCAAGGAAATTAGACCACAGTGCCCACCTTACCGAGTTAACCACCTTCAAGACCCAGACCTCGGTAGTCCTGTATCATTCTGACTCATTCATGCTTGCACTAGACTTAGATTCTCGGGACGGAATGAACCCATCAGCCTTACATTCGGCGTATCACATAAAGCACACCATCACCACGTACCTACCTTACCACCCACCTAGAAACCGTAACTTACCCTACCTACCATCGATAACCTCTCGTCTGTACCCAATACGCATGACTTAGTGGATATGGCGTGTTAATTATATCTTCTTCGTACCCGTGTCGAACTCTTGGTATAATTGATTAATTAGAGAACCCACTGCGAAGAATAGACCTAACCACCTTCTAGTTTACCACCCGAATACCCAACACCTCTTAGCCCTATATCACGCTTCATGAATGCTCGCCAGTGCACCTCTTCTCAGAAGGACTCGCATGACACAAAATTTTACTAATAACCTCTGCTTTAGTCGAAACACAAACTTAGAACAACAGCGTACGCACTAGGATAGGATATTGACCGCCGCATACTTTCTCTTTGCTTACCATTTAAAGGGCACCCACCTTAAGACCTACACACTTGCCCTACCTTTCTTTTATTAAGTCCATACAACCATTCGCTGCTCTTCGCAGAGAGCTAGATATGTTAGCCTCTGCACCACTTGGCTGTACCCAAGTGCTCATGAAGGAGGAGCTACTCATTCTCCGGCAGATTGAAATGGCACGTGGATGGCATGAAACCAACTTCTTACCCCTATCTCTTCACCGAAGTGTTTCCTTACTACCCGATATCGTATGAATGAAGCGCTTAGGCTAGGTACGATACGTTACGCCTAGAGACCCGAGCGTAATGGCATCGATGAAAAAACTCGACTATACAACCTATTGACCTTATTACCTAGAACTCTTATACCTATATCATTAACTTATTACCCAGAGGATAGGAGGAGGTACACAGACTTCTTATCGCAAGGCCGATGGGATGGGGTCACCTTACGAGAACTTTTCGAGCTTCTCATGCCGCGGGACGAGATAGTCCAAAGAGTCGAGAGAGGGGTTTTCCCTTTCTCACCTTTAAGTAGAGATCGGGAACCGCGTATGGAATGGGGATTATGGACCATCGTAAGTCTGCCAGATGGACAAAGCCTATAATCGCTAGAGATGTTTTGTGTCACACTTGCCGTGAATCTTAGGAGGGAGGTACTTGGGCATAACCCTTTGTTTTAGCATGGCGTTTTTTTCCATCCGTTATTTACTTGATTACCGCCTTTCTAGGATCCTGGAGGGAGTCTATTATCACCAATTAAGTCGACCGAGAAGATCGCATGTGGATGGCATTAAACCATAACCTTACACCATTTTACCTCTTCATCCTAGTTGAGAGAATCATGCCCCAACTATTTCCCCATAGACCAGGAAGACCGCAGGGGGATGCGCATCTATGAAAAGATCTTACCTTGGTTACAACCCACCACCTTTTAGCCCCGCCGACCATGAATGCACTTAGTTAGATTGCAATGGAAGATCGGCTCCATCGTCTACTCTTAAAGATGAGAGCGATGGACCAATACCGTGAGGAAAAAGATCTTCCCATGTGCCGGCTAGTCTCTCCATCCGATGGCGCCCTCACCCGACAATAGAAGGGATTATCAATCGCTTTCCCTCCTTCCCCCCACCGGCGATGGCAAGTCTATCTCTCTCCATCTCCTCGATCCGATGTCCCAAGCTTTAGCCGCTAGGCGGGGAAGGTTTCTTCGAGAAGGGAGGGTGGGGGATACGAGCTAGTCTATCAATCATTAGTTCTACTCCGAGATGCATGGGAATCGTTTACTCCGATGCCGGCTCATAACCGCATTCAGCAAGGCGGTGATCGCAGATTAGTCATACTTGTTCTGTTATTCACCGCCTATCCCACCAATGCTGCTGTGAACCAAGATCCGATAGTAGGGATTATCCATCGGGCGGGGACCAACTACTTAGTTACTTACTTTATCCGGATAAGGAATTTTTATATTATAGTTGCTCATCGAGCTATGCCAACCACTCCGAGGGATGGGCGCTCCAACTACTCTTCTTTGCAGTAGGACAGGATTTACCGGGGATCAAGCTCAACCTTAATATTATACTTCGAAGACGGCCTTTCCTATTAGAGATGAATGGGCCGCCAACAACACCAATCCCACGAAGACTCGGCTCTTTATTCTTCTCAGATCATGGGATGGAGGCAAGTCTAGGATATCCGTTCTATCCCCGTGATGAGGCTACTCCGCGGGGTCCGGCTTATCACTCCTCCGCGAGAGAAGGTGGGGCCGCCATCCCTCTTTCTTTGCCCAATACCGGCTTCAACCGGGAGCAAGGGCGGGGGCCGCTTGCCTATCCCAAGCAAGAATGCCAGATGGGAGGGCGCCTACCGGGAAGAGGGAATCAAAGCTCAACCACTAGTCTTAGAATTAGTTGTTGTCGGCGGAAGCTATTCGATCCGCCGGCTAGCTCCAACTTAGCTCTTTTGAGGGGGCCGAGGGAAAGCTTATATACTTGCTTCTCCGAGATGGGAAGAGCAAACTTCTCTCCGTAGGGATAGGCTTGACCAATGGGAAAGGAGACAAGCATATACTAGTATAAGCATTCAATTTCAAGCCACTATATAGGGAAGCTACTAGGGGGAGGACCTCGACTCACACACCAAATAAGCAAGGAAAGTAGCGATAAAACGAACACAAATGTCCTCTCCCTTCGTCGAGTTTCGTCGTCGCATCTCAACGCGGTTTTATGCCCATGACGTACCAGGCTGTTTTAGTTCCCGCCGCTCCCGATGGCGGATTTCCCATTGTTACTCGATGCCGGGATTTCATCGTCTTACCCGTTCCTTAAATTTTACCCCACTGGATTTTGTGGCTCATAAAATGAGGTGAAAGCTCTTAATTGTACATCCCCGGGGGTTAGGTTCCATTTTATTTTGAAAGCACTCAACAAAAAGTCACGTTGATACAATTAATACAACAAATTTGTCTATTTATCTCCCTAAGTCGAGCCATCCTTCTGCCTTCCTCACCCCATACTAGTTTAGATCTTGAAATTCCTTAAAACCACTAGCTAACTCTCACCCACCATGCTTGAATGTGAAAGTTCTTAATCCGGCTATGCTCACACCCCATTGACTATCTAACATTTGGGTTAGCTCTCAAATTGCACTCATTACTTAAGGTCCAACCATTTAACATGATTCATCGTTGCATACTTGCCCATGTTTTTTCTTACCTCATCCCGGAACTGTGAACATGGGGGCTTTGTACAATGTATTACTTACAATACCATTTTTGACACCGTGTTCTCCAATAAATAGATAACCAAAACTTCAACAAACCTCCCGTAGGCATAGTATACCATGACAATGTAGTACACAGATAGGGATGCTAGCGAGTCAAGCTCGTACTCTATCATCCAATAGATGAGGTGCCACTACAATGGGGTATTAGGCGCATTTTCTTCGACTCTTCCATACAGAAATGCTCTGTAATAGAGCTCCTACAAATAAGGGAGCATTATCCCACAACCATTACACAACTCACATGGCTATGATAGAGGGTAGGACCTATATGGGATGGACTAGTAACTATATATTCTTATGAGGCATGATTGGCTAGCATCCTACAACGGTAGCGTAGTAGATAGCTAGTAGGATAGAGAGTGATAGGTGTGCCTCCTACAAGCATCTAGACATTAGCTTGAGCCTTCGCAGTAGAGCCACATGACAAAAGCACCTCCGTGCCAAAGAGTTGTAGTAGTAGGTACATCATAGGCAACCTAGCTGTGAGTAGGCAAGACCCGGATATACACTCATATTAGTGGGACTCCTACTACGATACTAGTGTAGGTTTTAGTTGCTGCAGCTTAGATGTTGTGGACCTGCCATTATGGAGGATGTACAGTATTATGGACCTTTGTGTTATGGGGAGGTGCTCTAGCACTAGCTACTACATTAAGGACAGCTAATACATAAGATATAGCCACAGTGGGATACAGAGGCAAATTTGAGGTAGTAGATCACTTACTTTATTAAGGAAAGGGATTAGGCATTGAGTGTGCGAGACACATACAAGGAGTTATGGATGAGGTAGACAAGAAGGAAAAAAGTGTCAATTCTATCTCCAACCGATAAAGAATGTAATGATGGTATACAATTGAGAGTCAAACCATAAAGGTATTCTCCGCTCTAAATATCCGAAAGAGGTTAGAGTTTCGTGTAGGCTCTCTATATCCACAATGGGAGGAGAAAGGTTTCGGGTTGATACCGGATAAAGATGTCCCTTCAGTTGGCCACAGAACTTCCTTAATTCATAGTCACCATTCCTGCCCTAGGAAGGACAAGACCACGAACCTTTTTCTTTCTCATTTTATCGTTCTATTTAGCGGGCGTGGCTCCTTCTTAAATGCTGTAAAATTTCAACACGATGTATTAAGTGCTCTTTTTGGCCTTTCTCTATTTCTGAAAGTGGACCGGCTGGCCGGTGTGATCATGTTAGGAGAGAATGACTTCTTTCAAGCAAGGCTTTAGGATTTAGGAGGAGCCTTCATCTGGGCTTAGTGACTGTCCTGACGGAAAGCGGTTCTTCAGAGTCGTGTGCGGAGGTGAGCTTATCATTTATTTTATTTCATAATAGCTACATCCCCATCCCATCAAAAGTTAGATAGAATCAACGTTTCCGCCCGATGGTGGATCATCAAATCCCGTGGGGATGGAGCAACGTTTTCATTGAGATCTCATTCAAGAGAAAAAGCAACTGCATTTATTGTAGCTTCTCGACAGGTATATATATACAGATCAACATACAAAGACATGCTTGGTCGGTTTCCACCCGAACCGTAGCTCGCAATAAATCTATTTGATTCACTTAATATAAATAGAGGACTCAATGCACATCCGAGTGGTCGTCTGACGACTAATCCTAATAAAGAGGAACGACTTCTGCCAGAACCCTCACGAATGAATATGCGAACAAATTACGATGAGGGAGGATAGCTAACGAAGGTTCACCCTTGCCTTTCACTACTTACCACTTCTAATCTGAAAGGGGCAACTGCTCCAACTCCCCTCGAGCAAGTGAGTAGCTCCTTCGTAGTGGTGGAACTCTTGCTTGCGGCGTCCGGCTTTGGTGAGCATGACAAGATGGGTCCGAGCCGCCATTGAGGCAAGCAAGCCTTTGGTGAAAGCACAATGAAATCCTAACGGCTCCGTAGGTTACTGTTGCATACATGCGTGATTTAGGTGGACCTCTTGCCGATTCAAATACAACCGGCGGGATTTTTTTTCGAGCTACCACTCTCTTCCCTCGAAAATCCATCTGACGATGTTGGTAGCTCACCACGCGATCACGTCGAAGCCCCCCGTTCGTTATAGAACAAAGTCGGTACCACGATACTAGAGAGAAGAACCTTATAACGGCTATGCACAACAGACGGGGGCTAAGCGAAAGAAGGTAGAACCTTCGTTACACTCCTTCAAAGGGTTAACTCACTTACAAGCCAGTCTTCTGTATACACTACTTCACGTGCCTCGTAGAACCTTCTAAACCGCTCCGTTCGGGGGACAATTCCTAACGAATCGGGGATCTAAGAGACACTCACATAGTCTCATCATTTTCCAAAAAGGTTCTAGTTCTACGTCTTTAGCACGCATAGATCAACGCAAGAAGAACGATTCATCTCACGGCAGATAGGAGGGAATGAATACAATTGAGCAACGACTAAGAATAATAGAAAGCGAGAGGTGCGACCCTTCTTAGAGAACATCTAAGGTTGCTTTAAAAGGTCTCGTGTGAGAATGCATCCATCATCGAATAGTGAAAAAGAGCTCGATTTATAAGATCCGTTGCCGTGCCGGCAAGTTGTGGGAAGGTAGACTCCCGACCCTAAGCCCTTGCTTTAGACCGACCGATAGGTGTAACCGCTCTTTCCAAGATACACTCGAAGGGTAACCCTTCCACCGCCACTCGAATAAGAACATTATACTAAAGGCCCAAACAAGATGAGCACCTAAAAAAGAAAAGACCATAGTGCACAATGAAGAGCCATAAGATTGGATGACTTGAGAGGTAAAGTCTACAGAAAGTCACGAAGCCACCCATTGCCGCAATATAACTCTCAGGCAAAGCTTCCCGAGAAGGTGAAGGATTATGATGGTGTCGATAAGTTAATTCGAGGTCAAGCTTCTAGGTCTGGCGGAAGGGCGGGGCTAATGGCCAAGGCATATTTTGCAGTTCCCCTAAAAAGGTCAAGGGCAAGGTTCGTGGAAGGTGTTAGACCCCAATCGGGACGGGACGCAAAGACCGTAGCTTTCTTTATCGAAGCGCCGCCGTTTCGCTTTAAGGTGCGAGATACTTTCTTTACACCAAACCAATAGAAACAATAATACATTTACAATTGGGTGATCAACCTTTTCCCAATGTTGGGGATCCGATTCCACTCGATAATGGTATCGCTGGGCCTCGGCTCCATTTCCACTCTGGTGCAACCGGGGATACCTTTGCCAATTGGGGAAGTCCCATTTCTATTCCCATTCGGGGATCCAATCCCGGGCCTTTTCCTTGACAATGACATTTGGAGATCCATCCATCTCCCTCCTTCTCCCGCCGATGGGGAACTTAGTCCCTTTTGGCATTGCCAATTGCAACTCCAATTCCATTTACCTTAGACCGCCTAGAGATCACCCTGCCGCCGCCGCTGATTGATCTATATATTGCTCCCTTCGAACCGATCCTCTCGTCTCGATGATGCCTATTCTCTCTTCGATGTCCGTCTGGTTAACTTCCGACGATGAATCGGGGAATTGCCTTTAGCGCTAGACCGTGAAGCTAGACGAAACCACCCGAGGCTAGCACCCATCACACCCACAGCTCCCCAAATGGAGGCCCACAAGAACTCGCTGCCTATGTTCCCCACCCGTCGCATCACGTCGAACCCAAACAGCCCACACATCTACCCGCTGATCGCATCTTGATTGACACACGCTCTATCTTTCTTGTGAGCTTCAAATGGAGAACTCGACACGGACAAATTGCTTGGATGCCCCAAGCATACACCCACCTACGCGTACGTACGGCACCACCCAACAATGATGTCGACCAAATGTACCCGATCAACGGCAAACCACCTTCGACTTTACGAACTCGCCTTCATCGAACCGATTTATATCGACCGACCGCCCGAGAGATCGATTGATACCGTCCATATATCCATTTCTCGACCCTCGGAGACACACCTTACTACAAGCCACGTCAAGCAGATTGCGCGGGCTTGCTTAATTATGTGCTCGGGACGGGGTGGACAAGGATTGCCTCTTTGCGTCGTCAATTTGCTCGTGATCGATATCCATCGCTCGCCCGAGCCTAGAGCCAATCGTCCGCCAAGTAAGAAGGCACCGCCCAATAAGCCCGCCGCAAGGAAGGACACCAACGGCCACCACTAAGCTACAACTAACCTAACCCACATACGCCTAATAACATCACATCCAACATAGATTGACTAGAGATTTTTTTTATATACGTACATATACACTCCCATTGCTGTGCGTAGGACCCGAGAGAGAAAGAACCCATCGTGAAACAGCTTAAAACACCTCGCGTCAGCTAACCTATCCGTCGATCCATACCACTTGCTCCTCGTCAAGGTGGAGATCTTGCTATCCCTAGATATGATGAACTTGGCTCTGTTTGCTTTCTCATTTCCCCCGCCGTGAGGTGCACCTATTCCAAGTACCCTTACCGACAGACGAGAAAAGAGAAGTCCACCCGCTCCGCGTAAGAAGGAACTCCGCTCAGAAGCTCTAACGCTTACCCCCGTGTAAAGTACAGACATACGCTTTCGACCTCTTCCCCCTTTAGGTTAGTCAAGTTGCTTGACGCGCGCCTTGCCCCTAATGGTTCACGCTTGGCTGCAGCTTACAGAGCGAGCTGCACCGACGGAACACCGTTTCTCCATGCTCACTTGGACGAAGAACTAGAATACGCTACTCGCAGTTGATACCGATGGGAACACGATTACTCATCGACCTTGCCTCATGAGGGTGAAACAAAGCGATACCGCTTGCCCCTGAGCTTGGTCGTTGGATTGCCACCGCCCTCATGAGGTTTTTAAGGATAGCTACCCCATGAGGATGGAGCGATACCGCCGAGATAGACACCGAGCCTAAGATAGAACCATAAGATAGAACCCCTCCCCGCATAAACGAACGAGTGGAGAACGAGGAGAGCCGCCGATAGCCAAGTGGATACACAATCGTGCCGGCTAGCCCGGTGTGAGTCGCTTAGTCCGGATCCGTGCACATATTTCGGGCCGTGACGTCACCACTATATGAAATATGCCATAGCCAATAGCACTTAGCCGTGTTGTGTTATATACGTAGATATACTCGGGTTAGAGACCGACAATTTTTTATCAATAACATAATCGTACTAGAGTACAGCGCCCAGCGCGTTAAAGGAAAGAAACATAGTCGATAAAGGTGCAATAAATTAGCTTTTAATTGACTGCGTAAAACATCCGCATTTGACGTTTTCATTTACATCAATCTCCCCTTTATAGGCTCGTGCATTGATCATAGGTACTAAAATGCACTTTTTATTACTTAAGATTGGCTACTTTATATATAAATACGCAATCACAAGACAACAACCACCCGCCAAGGACACTATAGATAGAAAACTCTACCATATATATATGTATATATAGGGATTAGTTACTATTAGTTAGGCCCTATATATAATCGGGGGAGGGAAAGAGATTGCTAGGGCGGCGTCACTATCTATAGTATTACATCTATAGTAATCGTTCTTATCTCCTATGGAAATCAATCACCCCGCTTCTTCATTCCGAGAAACAACAAGTGAGTCCGGTTCGACGATTCATTCCATCCTATCTAGTATATGGCCCGTTCGATTCCCCGCATGGATATATAGTGAGTCATGCATGCGCCCATATATATGTCGAGTAGAGGCGTCGGGAGAGGTATAACCTTTTTTTCATTTCAATGTATATACGTAGGGTAGTAGGCCCTTACAAATGGGCATGTGCCCACATTCCCCCCTCATCATAATTTAACCGCACCGGCAAAGCCAGAAAGCATCGACCCTCACCCGATTCGTGACCATATAAGCGCATCTAAAAGGCATCTCATCTCGGATTAGACATATCTATTATAGGGATCTCTCTCGATCTCAAAAGGCCTCGACGTTGGCATTCATGCATGGGTTGAGGTCCGTTCTCTTCCTTCAAGTTTGAATGGATGGCCTAGCCGAAGAATCGAGAAATTCCCTTTCCTATACCATCCACCACCGATACGCTCACCGACATCCCCCATTAATCCCATCTTTTTCAATAAAAACGCGTTCTATCACGCACTTCTAACCTCCAATTGGGTCCACCCTACGCTAGGTAAAAGTGTGGCGAGACAAAGGCACTAAAATGGCTATTTTATAGGTTTATACTCACCTCGCTACACCTTCTCTATTGACCGCTCCCTTGAAGTCACCTCGCTATCCGCTCTTTCAGGATGAAGGGGAGCAAAAGAAGGAAGGGGAAAGGCTCGCCGCGGATGGATGGGGTCGCCGGCTTATATCGTCGGCTTGGGGTTAAGTTAGCTTAGCAAGCAAGAGTTCTTTCGCCATAATTCCTTAGTTTCAAGGTTTCGCATCAATACTCCGTCCTCTCTTTTTGGGTGCCCTGGGGTTGGGTGATAAGGATAAAAAGGGAAAAATAGAGCAAGCACTCCGTACCTCGCTTCCACCTTTCACTAGCGAATTTCCTATATTAGTTTAGACCACTTATTCGCTGTCAAGTAACAAAGGTCCCAATGGTAGAATATTTGTATATTATAATACACAATAAATGGGTTAACAAAGGTTCTGGGGAGGTTGAATAACAAAAAAGGGAAACTACGAAAAATAAGTTCATTCCACCGATCCTCCAAGTGAGGGAGATAAACAACGGGTCACCTCGCAGGACATTCTAATCCCCCACCCGGAGGAAGGATGGCTCACTCCGAGGTTAGGAAGGTGGAGGAAGGAAATGAAAAAGAAAATGAAGAGGGTTACAATAAAAGGAAAGATGAAAGTGAGCCCTCAAAAGAAGATATAGATCCGAAGAAGGAAGAAAAGAAGAATATACAACCATCAAGTTCAATTCCTCACCATATGAATAGTGAGTCGACATGGCCTTATAGTCGAGAGTTCGTTCCTCTCCTCGACCTCGTAACCTCGCCCAGTCCCTACGTGGCCTTTTTGTCGAGTCACTTAACGTATTCTCGACCTCACCGGCCTTTGGTCCCTTTGTTCACTTGTTTAGGTAAACACAGAAGGAAGGTGACTTCACTTTGTTGTTGTGCCTCAACCATCACTTCTTCTTTAGGCATGGCTCCGGTGGACTTCCTCGCATCACATTACCGCCCGGCCCGCCATTTATATATTTCCCGCCTTACTAAAGACCTGCTTCCCTTCCCCTCACCCATTCCGGTTATTCCCACCACCACTTACATCCGTATCCTATCATGGTTCGCCGAAGTACTAACCTTTATTTTTGTTCGTTTACACCCGCTAGCAGAGGAACAAGCGCAAGAACTAGCTAGCGAGGGTGGGGATGATGGCCTGTGGGACTATTGTAAAGGAAGAAGCTATAAGCCAAACTATTATCGTAAAGGAGGGAGGGCGGCCCATCAATAGGAAGTACGAGACGCAGGTAGACCAGCCCAAGAACTATCACGAGTTCGCATGATAGCACAATAGCAAGACGAGGTCGGGGATGATAACCAACCCAACTCGACTAGCACGAGTCCTCCGTTGACAGATTATAACTAGACTATTTGGATGTGGAAGTCTGCTCCTTGATTCTACCAACCAGCTATTGGTTCAAGAGCCCGGCTCTTCTTCTTTTTTCGTCTTCTCGTGACTATGACCATTAGTTCAACAGCAATAGATTGCCCATGGTTAAGCGGTAGCAACGGTTCGGCAATGGTTAAGCAACCTGGTTCTTTCCTTAGTCGTCGCCCTTCCACCGCTGCAGCCACCGGTAGTAGGAATCCCACAGAAAAGCCACTAAGCTACCTTCTTCATGTATTAATGCGTGTAGGTTTCCTTGGTGCCTTCACTACAAATGATCCAGGGATCTTCTCCATCTAAAAGAGCAAGGTGTCTCAATCGTATTTCCTATTCTAGTCTGGCACGTACCACCCCCGAAAGGATGGGCCTATTGCTAAACGGGTTGTGACCGTGTCCGTTATAAAAGGATTTCAAGTTCCCTAAATGTAAAGCTCTATGTTTCAATGTAACACAGGGAGTTATTTGGATGCTCAGCTCCCCCCGATTGGCCCGCATAACCCTATGAGCCCTTCCTTCGGATGCCACCACCCCCGCCTAGCGGTAGCCTCAATGTGCTCCTAGGAGCCCTTGTTTACTCGTATTTACCCAACTCATATCGATCACAGATCAGAGAGGTCCCATCGTACACATATCCTACTCCGTCGCCTGGTTCATTGAAGTATACCCACTCACCCCTCCTTGGTGAGCAAACGCATAGCCGAGTCGTGGAGGATGCCTTACCCCTATCTCCAAAATTCCCCTTTTCTTCGCGTTCGAGGTAAGTTACATATGAGCATGTGGCATGTATCATGTGATGTGCTTGGAGATTCGCATAGCATCCATCTTCTCGTTTAGATTCTCTTCGCTAGGCATCTTGTCAAGCTTCAAGTCGTTTAGGTTAGGCATCCAAAGCTTGCTAGGCATTCTATTTTGCCAGGGAACTGCTTTCTGCCGGGGTATAACTTGTCAAGCTTCACCTCAAGACAGCATCCATCTTCGTCGGCCGATCGATAGGGTTAGGAGCCTCGCCATTTATTTCGTTCGACCAAGTTAAGGAGATATCCAATGTAGGCGTTATGTCGGCACCAAATATGTTAGCCTTAAAATAAGTAAGTTATATAAAAGGCAAAGTGATCAAGCGTAAAGAAAGAGTGTTTCGTTTCTTCCCAAATACGTGCATACCTCCTAATATCCAAGTAGGCCCATGCATACCAGCAGTAAGGAAAACCTACCACCACCTACCCACCCCGATTCAAGGAAGGCATACCCATGCATACCCATGTACGCCCACCTAGCATGCATATCCAACTACCTCTACCAAGAAAGAAGGATACTACCTCCCTCCCCTCCTTCTAAGTGGGGAAGGCGTAGTTCTCATTTACTCCTTCTTTGGGAGTGGGAAGGCGTAGCACATGAGACAACAATTCATTACTTATCGGGCGCACAAATGGGTCCGCAGTGTGATAGGCAAGAGTCCCACTTCCCGCCCGATTCTCGGGGGCCGATCATCAATCGGTATCAATTTCACATAATATTTGTTCCCGCATTTTCTTTATAACCGGTGTACGTAGAGACAGCTTCATATTGCTCTCTATGTTATTAACCACTTAATGATTCAATTTTTCCAATATTCCCCGCAAAGAGTCCCTGCCATTTTATCCTCTATTAGCTCTCACCACCTTTTTATTAACCTAACCTACTATACGCCCCTTAGCCACCATTAATGACCAAGATGGCCTATTTGGGGGGAATTAGCCATGTCCCGTTCGAAAGTACAGGTCGAAGGGTGATCTATAGATTGATCGGCTATATAGCGCGCAATAGTCAATTTCCGTTGGATCGAATCGCTATTTCCTACCCTGATACTATTTCCTATGGATACTTTTGAATACCCGATGTATCTAAAATCTATATATTATAGATAGAAGCTAACTATTAAGTGATAACCTTCAATTTCATTTAAGCAAAACCTTTTATCTTGCTTAACCCTGGAAGTAAAGAATGAAAGGTTTGGTGTCGGTCCTTTACCCGTTATTGGACTCGCTCCTCGCCCAATACTATATGTTGGGGAGTATCTCCCGTTCGGTCGCATAACTAATAGAATGGAAGTACGTGTCTTCCCTCCCCGCAATTAGAGTAGAAGGTAGAACAACTGTTGATGGAGCGGCGTAACGTAAGGCAAAGTATTGATCTATTCTTTATCATCACATTACGAGGGAATATAGATAAGATAAAGGATGGTGAAGCAAGATAACGTACCTAGTTATATAACATCTCGTATAGTAGATATCTATCGCCCTAAGGGTATCTTGATGGGATGTAACAACCAAAGAAGTCTAAGGTTAAAGCTCTTAGATAACTCTATTCGTACCTATAAAAAAAGTAGAACCTATGTGGTCCCGTATTGTGAGTGTTAGTGTTTGGTAGGAACGTCTTAGGGGGAGAGATCCCTTATGAGGTGTTGGTGAGACGAAATGATAACCTCGGGAATAAGTACTCGTTGGAGAGCCTGCTGAGAACACAAGCTCTTATGCCGTAAGAGAGAAAAAAAGCTCGTAAGGGACCCCCGACACCGACCTCAACCGCTAGATGAGATTGAACCAGGGATAGACCCTGACCACTGTCAAGGAGTCTACCCTATAGAAAGGAGTCGAACCCGACCCAACCTAGAAGGAAACCCATAAGGTAGCCGTTTCCCCAACCCATTGGACCCGCTTTCTAAAGCCTCGCGTTCCTTGGTCCTCGCTTCTCCACCTTAACTTTCTCTACAAGCAAGCACTTTCCTCTACTCCGCCTACTTTCTATCTAGGCTCCCTGGATTTTCTCTTTAGAAATAAATCAAGTAAGGGATACGACAGGAGGGATACAGACAGGAGGGACACAAGAGGCCATTTCTCTATTTCCTTGCCACCGAACCTTTCCCCAGGTCTCATTTTCCGGCCTTTGACTTTCTCTTTTCCATGGATGGTTTAAACCAAATAAGCCTGTCAAGCTGTTCCAGGTCGGTCGAAATAACCCGACGATGCTTTGCGACAAAAGAGCACCAATGATTTCATTCACCAATGTGGTTTCTCCTCACTATTGGCTTATTCAATTCTCTTTCTAGGGATGGTCAATAATATGACTACTTCAAATTGAAGAGGTAGAAGTTCGTAAGTGGGTCAAGTGACATAGGTATGCTGAAAAGGTGACAAGGTGATTCAGGGCCTCGTTGTAAGTTTCCTGTGTCTTCCGTCCGTGCTTCGTATTCCCCCGTATTTGTGGAGGTAGGCTAGAGTCAAACACTAGTGTAGGGCAGAGTTAAATACGTGCAAGTGGGCAGGTCGTGTTTGTCCCTTAAAGGTTGGCAAGTCGTGCTGCCCGCTAGTGGAGGTCGGGGTTTGTCGTTGTGGAGATTGCGCTGGCTCGTGTGATGGCTTGGCCGTACTGGGACAGCATCGAGGAAAGAGAAGCCAGGCACGAAGACGCCACTTGAGTGAGAGTGTTATCTCCGTTGTGTTCGTGGAGATAACTTGCTCTGCGTTAGTTAGTCCTTTGATGCCGATAGGAAAGAGAGAGAAAAAGCGTATAAGCCCACCAGCCTAGCGAAAGATTCCCAAATGTACCTCATCCCGTGCCTTACGTTCACCACTAAACTTAGAACTTATGCCCATCGAAAGGAAATCTCCCGCACACAGAAAGGAATCAAGCTATAGAAATAAAGCAACAGAGTTAGGCTATTACCGCCCACAGACCGCCCTATAAGCGTTAGTGTGAGGCTAGAACATTGAGGAGCAAAGAATAAAATCTGTGCTGCAGGCTTCGTTAGCAACCTCTCCGCAGCGAACAACCAAAGACGCTCCTCGCCATAACGCTCTTACTTCTACATCAGCTTCACCGTTGGCTACCTCACTCGTAGGAACTCTACCCAAGCAACCTTACCCGACCAGATTGAGATTGATTAAACCAACCATTCAAGCAAGCTTCTCATCCTTTGTCGTTGTGGATTCGATAAAGATAATTACATATATAATGAATGAATGCATAATGACAGTTACACAGCAGCATTGTCTCGGTGACCATCGCTATAATTGATGGCGGCCTCGTTCGTCGAGCCCCCGCCTTCCTTGATTGCTTATTGGGTGGGGCAGATTCGAATAAGTAAGCTTCAAAGTGTAGGACTCACTCATTCATGGCGGGTGAGGGCTATGTTTCGAGGGCTACGGTTCCGTCGAGGTAGAGGTTCAAGGTTATTTACTGAATCCCTCCTTGTTATAAAGCTATAGCCCCGACCTCGTCCCGTATACATATGCTTGTTGCCCTAGTGCATGCTAGGTAACCACCCAAAAGAGTAGCAATAGCACCAAAACCGAGCTATATCCCGCACCTCCATAGTAAGCGCACCGAGATGAAAGCTGCCCCACGTATAGAAGCGGTTACCCGTCTTGATAAGTCCGATAGAGCACAGCTTTAAGCCCTATATTATGAGTTGAGGTTTCCTCATTCTTCTTCATCCAAAATGAAGAAGAGAAGTGATAGTTTTCGATAGTAGTTTTTTCCCCTCGTCTCTTGGAGATAAGCGGAAAAAGTACCGTAATAGCGGATATAAGTCATTAGGCGTTATCAGGACTTGGAAATAGATCTATTGGAACTTAGTTAGAATGGGGAATGAATGATAGTAGATAGGTCTTCACGTCAGCATTTAGCACGGAGGATCGGGGCCTTTATGAGAGACGGGAAGTGGGGGCGTTCACTCGCGCATTAGTGCCGAGGAGAGGCGTTTCGATAGTCGTTCACATACACTAATTAGGACTTTGAATAGACATCGGTTACACTGCATTAGAAGAAGACCGTGATTATAGCTCATACAAACTTACCTCTGGGTACGACCAAGACGGTGATTACTACAATCGCCACAAAAAGTCGGGGCCGGCGGGTTATCGCTCACCGTCTCCTCTCACCGTCATCGAACGGTATCACATATCGTTCTTATCCGGGAGTGTTACGGGAACACAGATAGATAATAAAGATTGGTGTTGGTGTTGGTTGGCGTTGCGATTTTTGGTTTTGGTTTTATTTTTTTCACATATATAAAGCACAATATAGAAAGTTGTGTTAGTTAGGTCATTCAAATGATGAAACACATGTCGTCCGTTTATTTATATCATGATGCATAAATAAAGGTACGTTTTTTGAATGTTCCCTAGCGCTACCCACATATTGCAATATGCAAAAAAGATACTCCAACCTCAACTCCAACCTGCACGGAAGGAAAGAAGAAAAATCGGAATAGGGGCCCGAGACGGGACTTACCAGCATTGCGCTATAGTAAAGGATCGGGGGTCCCTTTCTCTCTTGGTTATGTTCTATTGAAGGGCACGGTGAACTGTTCTTTTGGGTCCTTGTTGAATGGGTATCATGTGATGTTGGACCGCCTCATATTTGCGTGTAATATAATTCAAATAATGTAGATACTAAGAAGTATTTATTCTCGTTCTCAACTAAATAAATATGGATATTTCGCTTCTTACCAAGTGAGTGTATGGGCATCTACTCTAGCCGATAGGAGGTTTTTTATGATCCGTCCTAACCAATATAGTGGTCACTAACGTGGAAAGCAAAAAGCAATTTCTCAATCACTTGTATAAACAGTTACCTCCGCTCCTTTCTTCCTCCTCCACTCCCTTAATGTCACTACCTCCTTTCCACTGTGAGTGGAACCGTGTGTCTGCTGCATGATCCTAAACGAGTGCATTTTTCTGAAATGCATCACCATCGGCAAGAGTTTATAGCACTTATCAGTGAGTATCCCAATAGAGTTTCTTCATTTAAGCACCGACCTAGAGGGTTTTCAGCACCGAGTATTCATCCCAAAATTCTCGGAGCGTGCTGAATAGCAACGTATTCATCCTGGGCCAGTGATTGCACTCGCTGAATAGCGCCAATCAAGAGTGCAACTCGCCAAGTAGAGTATCCAAGAAGTCGGTACTGTTAACGATCCCATATGGGCTATCTATTCCTGAATATAAGCCATCAATCCCCGTCTACTATGCCGTCATGTATAACCACCTTCTCCCCCGGACCTTTTTTGCAATGGGAGGCAATGACTCTGGTATGATTGGAAGGTGCATCCGTAAGTAACAAATTGCATAAGCGCCTTTGCCTTAGCCGAGCTAAGCCATAGTGAATCAATCTCTCTTATAGTTTCTTGAAATGATCTTTCTATCTCTCACAGTTTCATCTTTGTTCTTATTAGTGAAACCAGGTCCCCCGCAGTTCAAGTAGGGAGCTGAATTAGATGTCCCCTCATATTGGAACGTGATATGGGGAGCTTATTGGGACGATTGATTACCGAGAATGCATGTACACCCGGGATCGACTACCGGCATTACACTCGGCATGGCCTACCATAACAAAAGAGGTTTGGTTAAGCAAGTATCGTGTGTCCATGGAACTATGATATAATAAGCTAGCGAGGCTTATTTACATGGACTAATGAGATGAATGACAACTACATTTGTAGAGGCCTAACTATAGGGCTTTCACGGAGCTATGATGATTTGAATGGAATAAATAATAAATAGAACATGGACAAGTTGAACATATGCATGCAATATCACATATTAATGGGACCATATGGTTAACGTGTATCACGGCCTCTCGTGAGTAACCATGGGTGGGTGCTAAGCATCACCTACCCTCTTTAATATGATGATTAATGTAAGTAACCCAAGGACAAGGTCAACGTCTCCATGCGAGCTCGTATATAATCTTAGGAATTACACGGACACATTACTTTACAGAGTTCGTGACTAGCTTCACTTACGGCTCGTCTATGGATCTCTCCCACAGACTCCCTGCGTCGTGATGGTAACCGCTCGATGATGGACTTATTACCACGGTCTCATTCATGTGATCCCGATAGTGCCAACCCCTATTTGGGTTGTGAAACCTCATAAGGTACTGCTTATCACTCTTCATTTTTGAACCTCGTTCATGTCCTACCTTACCCTCTCGCAGTGGAACCCATGGTGGCCGTATCGCATGTGGAACTCCAATGGGAAATAAAGCTCCATGTTAACAAGGACTCTTATGTCACGGGATGTAAGAACTCGAAATAATCATAAATGCATAATTACATATATAATATATCGAATTCCTCACCATATGAATAGTGAGTCCTCAATGTGCCTCTCCTCCTTTAGTCGAGTCCCTCCGGCCTCACCATATGAATGGTGAGCGCGTTAACACCCTCTCGCACGTTACCCTCACTCCCCGCCGATACAACGAGTCGTGAATTCGAACCCAACCTTGTCCCTTCTCAAAACCACCCTCAGACATGGAGTAGGCCGTGAGCTCAACCTATTTGGTCCACCAGGAAGATAAGACAAGATGGGATGGCGTGGAACAATAACCTTACTTTACTTCTTCTTTATTTACTCGCTTTCATACCAGGACAAGAAGGCATGCCCAAACTAGTTATACCGCATTATACCGAAAGGAAAATAAGTAGGGTACGACACTTATAATCCCTACCATGAATGTACTTAGTTAGAGGAATGCTATGAGACCTTATATTACAACGGACAGACGAACCTTACCTTTATCCCTTCATCCTAGGAGATGGAATACCAACCAACCCCCTATAAGTCAGAAACTGGGCAGACGTGTATGTTATGAACCCGTCTCTCTTATCAAAGACTTGATGAGTTGTTGACTTTCTTACCTTTGGACCTAGAATCGTCACTCACCATATGCCTTCGATGATCGTGGCATTTTCCTTATTCTTCCTTTTCCGCCTCTTCCTAGTCGTATGAGGAAGTCATGCCCAACCCATGATTCTGATCTTAGAAGAAGCACCCCAGGTGGATAGATCAATTAGCCGAGAGGGTTGGTTGACCTTTAGCTTATATCGTCTTCACCGCCCCGGATAGATTGATTCTAAACAAACGGAACTTCGCAGACGGCCGGATGGATGGGATGGATAGCTCCTTAATTAGCCGAGAGAGAAAGTTTCGAGAGTAAGGTTTCCCTTTAGACAGATATTGTGGTCAGTAATCGAAGCCGATATCGCATCGCCGGATGAATTGATCGCAGCAACCTCATTAGACATGGGACGCAGTTTCGTACATTGACAGTATATTATGCCCAAATTTTAATATGCTTTTGTTTATCACACTTGCCTTTAGGAATCTCAACTAGAGAACCCAGATTGATGGCATGATACAACAACTTTTACCCTTAGACTTTAGCTTTTGTGTTTCCTGAACTCTTATACCGCTTGGATTAATGAGGCGCTTAGAGCACGATCTTGACTCGATGAATGAACAAATGCACTTAGGGAGTCGGGAATGATCCCTTATCTTTGAAGCACCGGATTGGATGGAGGCGCGAAGCCTTATATGCCTCACAAAATCGACTTGCCTAAAGACAAAATGCGAGTTCCGTACGTATTAATGCCTACAAACCCTTCCATACACGGGTTTAATATAAAGAAAATCACATTTCAAGAAAGTTTTCGAATTCAAAGACAGACAAAATTAGAGATTAATCGGCATGGTTTTCTGTCCGTGTACGTACGGGTTTACACAACAAAGCAAGCATTCACTAGCTTACAACACACTTACTTAAGACATCTCCCCGGCGCCTGTGCACTAATAATGATTTTATCGTAGCGTTGCCCGCATCATAGTTAGGAATTATAAAATACGCAAGCCCTAGAAATAGAAGAGACCTCGTATAAGAGCCTTTACCTTTTATAACCTCAACCGCCCTTCTTTACCCACCCACCTATAGGCACACCCAACCTTACATAGAATCTCTTGATTCAAATTTCTTGAATCGGGGAAAATACACCAGATATTTTTTCTTTTTCACTACTCTGCTTTATGAAGTTGAATTAGAGTACCACGGCTTACCTTATGGGCATTTCCCTATTACCTATTCTTATCGTGACCGACGGATAACCTTACTCTTTACATTTATTTATGCCTCTACCCTAGGAAATGCGAGGGATGGAGTTATGCCCAACCTCTATGAACCAAGATAATCTATGTAGGATACTGTACCACGAGGATACAGAATCCCCTTAGCCCTACACAAAACAATGCTAGGAAGGACTGCAAATGTACTATCAAAGACCCTAATGGGATGTGGCATTAAACAATCCACTTTGTTACCTTGATACCTTCCTCCTAGGACGATGGAGTGCTACCTCGCCCAACCACACCACCTTGGTGCCGTGAAGGATTAGAGGTGCTGCCTCTGCCTCCCCTTACTATTCCACACATAGAACCTTCGAGGAACGAAGGGAGACAAGTCGTGTCGTGAATTTGACCCCACTTTGAACCTTCTCACCCTAGGACATGGAGTAGAGGGTCACTCTCGGCATTTATTCCACTAGGAACATCACGATATTTCGCATGCGCTATTTACCCTTTACCTACTCCTGCCACCTTTTATACTGTGACCTTGAAATACCGTCACCTAGTTTATGAAGTCATTGTTTAAGCCAGAATCCAAGCCAGACCCAATAAGTATGCTGCACTGCTACCTATTACCCCTTACCTTATGAATTCTTATGGGAGTGCCACGAACTATTGGTACCTACCGAGTCAGCCGATACGATTAGATGATTCAGAATTTGAAACCTATCACAAGGAAAGGAATAGACCTACCCACCGAAGACCCAGCACACCGCTATTAGCGACCATGAACTCAATGAAGCGCTTCTGTGAATAGGTAGGTACTAGAACCGCATGGGATGGGAGGCATGGATGGCAGCATGAAAACCACCTTACCCTTAGATTATATTTTATATACGTAATTACCGATGTGAAATTGAGCTGGCCGGGGTTTTTTTCAACCCCTTTACCAACCCCTCTTATGGATGCTTTCATAAACTATGTATCCACCCAGAGAGACCCAGACCGTTGTGGTCCAGACTACTCGGCTTGATGGGATCTGGCTGTCGCCCAGAAAGGTGCACGCAGCTATAGACCCGAGGCATAATGATACATAGTACAGGCATGAAACCCTTCCTTTACCTTCTCTCATCAAGTGTTCGACAAACTACCCTCGTTCAACGAAAGACCTTGTTCCCTATACCATGATGGATTATTAATTAGGTGCTTAGTCGAAAATGCTATGATCCCTTCTCTTTTACACCCATCAATCAACCCTACCCTTGCCTTTATTACTCTATTCACCCTAGTCAAGCAGAGGCCGCCTTACCTATTGTCCGGCCGCTCATGCTTATGATACCACTATTGCTATTGTTAGGGTCGGTAGTTTCACCTCCAAATACCCATTTATTTATTAAGACAAATGCATTCATTCCCCACGTAATGAAAGGAGGAATGACGATGCGTTACATATGATGATTCACCAATTGAATAAGATCATACAACATACAAATAAAACACTACTATAATAGACATAGCTCTCCAGCTACCATAGCCTAACTTCCCGTCATAGTCATAGCCGTAGTCATACAATGAGCAGCCATACCTGTGAGATATGCTCCCATCAAAGAAAGATAGAGAGAGAAGTGATCTGGCAGCCTTATAGGTCTCTGGAGATAAGTGGTTCACAAGCCGAGGAGAGGAGGTGGGTGCCATCGATTTGAAAGGACCTTATATAGAGGGACCGAGAGAGGTAGGTGGTGATTCACAAGCTTGGGTGGGATATTATGGATTGATGGATCGATCGATGCATCATGCATTGCCGATAGATTCTTGAAGAGGGACTCACGGAATACGAAGTGTCAACCCCGCCTCCCCACACATCACAAGGCATGCAGCGAACAACGGAATCACGTCTACATAGAATGAATGGAAACCTGCCTCCCCAATGACACGTACCTCACCGCACATTGAAAGACGAAGGGACATAGCAATAACAACAGATGAACGAAAGGCCACAAGAAGAGATGAACTCGGGTCGGGGGAATCAGCAATAGATTCACTACGTACACTCAACCAACCTCGCCTACCCCACATCACGATCATCGATACCGCCGCCGCCTGCCTCAAATAACCCGAACTACCGCACAACGACCACGGAAACCCCGCTTCACAACCACGAAACCCCACATAACGATCACCGTACCCGCCCTCCCCCAACGACACGCATCTTCGAACTCGCACATTGAGGATAAATGAAGGGCCCAACAGAGAAATCCAGCGATTACAGTACAGCTATGCATTCATGAGGGTGGGGAATGTAACAAATAGATGAATTAAGCCACGTCGTACACACACCGATACTTTGGATATGACACACCCCGCATTCCCGCATTACTCATTCACCCACATCCCATCCACGCCACGCATATCCATCCACGCCTACATACACGCATCCATCATCCATACACGCCATTTAGTGCCATCCGCTTTAAGTCCGCCCCCCCGCTGTGCCACGTAACCCAAGAAGGCCCAAGACGCTATCTAAGGAATGAAAGATACCCCCTAACACGTATTCCAAGTGTGTTTTAGGTGGTCACCGATTAGAAGTAATTGATTAGGAAAGATCAATTCACTTATGGAAAATACATAATCAATGCAAACAGACAACGGTTTCAATTCAATAAGGGAGGTGTTCAATAAAGGAGTTTCCATTGGATGACTCAACTCAATAAGGCATTAGGTTGGCCTGGATGAGGTGGTACCAATGGTTTGCATGATATAGATCCACCAGGATCCCCCACGGAGTGCTGGTGCCAAGTATACCGATAGCCACCATCGGGGGAGACCCTCACCGGAAATAAGATGCACGGAGGGAGGCCGAGAATTGTTTGGCATAGAGATGGAACACAAGAACATACAATTCGAAGAAGCGAGGTTCAATCGAGGAGAATAGGTTACCCCTGTGATGACGGATTCGTTGATCTTACTCAATGATGGAAGGAGTGCAATAAGGGAGGCAATATGAGGTAAGCGAGGTGCAATGATGGATGCTACTCGTCGATCCCGATGAGTACCGATACCGCCTTCCACATGATTTGGAAGGATTTCTACCACTTTGCCTTATGATGATCGTCTAATGTGTACCGTACCCTATAGGGGAGGGAACACCGCATTGCCACCACCTTCACCACGCTTTTCGCCCGGCCGCATACACGCCATTCGCCCATTCCCTATTAAGTGGGCCCATTCCGCTCTCATTCTCCGCTCATTCACCGCTCGCATACCCGCTTGACCTTATATTTTCATTCATTACTCTTTCATTCATACCCTATCACTTATACCCTCTCATGCGTCAACCCACTTGCCACCCTTCCTTCGATTCGGCATCTATCGCTACGCATCATCTATATTATTCCACCTCCCCCTCCATTACGCCCTCACTCCTTCCCCCTCCCACGCATCATGTATGCATGGCACGAACCGAAATCACGTTACTATCGAGCAAGAGATGGATGAACGAGGGTGTGGAACAACAATAAATAGATTGACTCGCGGAGCAATAGATGAACGAAGCGACATAGCCATAAGTTGACTCCTAAGGACCAGAAATAGATGAACCCGAGGCTGCCAGAGCAATCCATAGATTCACAAAGAAGCCACATACTTATTAATAGGCGTTAGTCAATTACGCTACCATATATTAGCTTATCTTGAGCTTCACTTCCTTATTGATTCTATCTTACATAAGACAACCTATACTTATCCTTTCTTAAGTGTTCTTCTAATTCATCTTCTATTATTTATGACGTTAGAAGACCATTATATCTTTGCTTGCTCGTGCCTTGACTTCCGGAAGCCCAAATGTATACCGAACCCACTTATTAGGACCGCATTTCACTAAACGTACACAACACACGTTCGATTGATGACGTCACAATGCATTACCGAAAATGCACCACTGTGAAGGGTCGACGCCCTCATTTACAACCATCAAGTACAAGCGATGCCAAGAGACCTTTTGCCGCTAGTCGATCCAGATGTTGATGTCGCTACTCGATGCCGGTTGGTACTTGATTCCAAAAAGAAAGATCCACATGAAGATGCTCGGACTCAATGATGTGTGGTAATTCACTAGATGCCAAGAGTAGATCCAAGAGTCTATGTTTGTATTGTGCTGTAATTTCTCGATGGATTGTACTAATTTGGTTTTTACTCTGCGTACGTTAGCCCATTGACACGTACACATCGTTGTCATACCTTTTGAACCTAACCACATGCCACTTCACCCAACATGGGGCGCGTAGGGTTACCGAGGTCGGGCCGTCGTGAGTAAGTCGTTATGACCTCGACCAATAGCACCAAGCTCCAAGCTCTTTCCCAAATCAACTATGTGACCTACCGCTTTAGGGTCTCTATTCCACCCGTTCTCGTTGAATCACCCGGGCTGACACCTGATCAACAACCTTAAAGAGCCCCTTACCAACATCCCCTCGCTCCACCCACCGCTTTGATCGATTCCTCGCCTTCCTTCCCATCGAACTGTACCGCACCGTGTCATACATAAAGAATTGTACCCAATTGAACCTCATTATGTCACCTATACGTGTACCTCTACGTGTCTCCCCCATTGAATATCCCCTTCCATTATGATTTTCCTCCCCGTGAGTCGTCTTTGTCATATTTCCCTTCGATTCGCGTTCGAGACATATTTGTTATATATGTAATTATACCATCTCGTAATTCGAAATACGGATGATGTTCGTTCGATTCAATTAAGATCTTCGTGCTCAGCGGGCTAGAGAGAGATTTCGCTAACTTCTTGATTGAGTGGAAGAAGGAATGTATATCGCTTGTCCGTAATCGTACAAGGATGAGCTAGGCGTGCTCGACCCTAAGGCCCGCAGGGGCTCGACCTCGTAACCTCGCCGAGTCCCTCGACCTCGTAACCTCGCTCGAGTCCCTCACCTCTTTGGGGAGGTGGAGTTTACAAATCGATGGCAGCCTTGGTGTTCTTCGCTGCCTTCCTTTAGGCCACGAAAGTTCAAGTATGTGCCAGGCTGTGGCCGGGTGTCACGTCGAAGGTTCAAGGCATCGGCTTCGTTGGACTTGGCATGGCCGTGTGATGAAGGCTTTAAGGTTGAATGCTTGTACGAACAATATCGTATACAAATATATATCTCATTATATATGTAATTATGCATTTCTTCTATATATATATAATATATATATATATTAGTACAATTGAGTTTCAAACACCGTCTCGCAAGGCTTACACCTATTGCCTATCGAATTGATGTTCTTTTCACCGCGTACGAGAACTTGTCTAGGGAGGATTTCCGCTACCCGCTGGGAAGCCAATGTTCTTCCATACCAACTTGGTCGCCCGCATCGTCATAGCGTTACAAATCCCGCACACTGATAGGCTGGGCTCAAAACCCTGTACTCCCCTATCATACTAGGTAGGGTTGGCTCCTCACAAGCATCCCTTCAACATCGGGTGGGCAGCTTCTTTCGCCGTGCCCCGTGGAGCCCTCTTCCACGCGGGACTCCCGATCACTATAGCTCGTTCGACTAGCGTCTCGCAATGTGCCCAAATATCTATCTCATTTCTCACCATATGAATGGTGATTCTCTCGACCCGCAACCTCGGCCGAGTCGATGGCGGCCTTAGTCGAGAGTTCGTTACCTCCTTGTCGAGAGTTCGGCAAGCTCACCCCTCACCCTGCACGGCCTCGGTCGGCTTCCCATGCATCCTTTCGTTTGTTGACGCCATGCACGCAACCCTCCATAAGTAGCTTGGAGGAGCTACCGCTAGATATTAGTTCATGTATTAGCACAAAGTTGAACCCCCGTAGGAGAAAATAGTTGCCCTATAATCACTATTTGATTAGGCAGATGCGTAAGTGTGCTCGACCGTTAGGGAGAGACCATCCCTGCACTGACACGGCTTAGGCGACCGTCATCGGCCGAGTACAACTACGTGTTCAAACCCACTCACCGCTTGCCGGTCGATATCTCTTTCTCGTTTGCTCGAGATCTCACTCTCTCCTCATAAATCCCTGGCCGAGCACCCTACTCAGGTCCCTCTCCCCATTCGTCGAGCAACCTCACCATATGAATAAGGAGTGATCCGTCCCTCACCTCTTTCGGGGAGGTGAGCGGCAAATCTCACCGGTCCTCTTTCTTAGATCTTAGGTTTTCGCACGACAGCTCGAAACCGAACCCCCGCCGTGGGAGTTTGTATATTTCTTTCCAATTCAATCCCACGCCCGTACCCAAATGATTCGCCTCCACCCTTCCATTTGGTTCAAAATCTCTGTTAAAAGTTAAGTTCACCTTAGGCCCTCATTAATATCCGGAGAACAGCTTACAGATCTAGAAGTCCGTTGCTAATCCCCGGCCTAAGGGAGCCTATCCCTCATCCTTATCGGGGAGGGGATACCGTCACATGAGAGTGAGTAGAGCGCTTTGGTCAGGTCGTGATCCGATGGTTCGGCGAGGTAACCGACCTATCACGCCGCTAGCTCCGGTGAATAATGAGTGTTTGCGGATGTCGAGCCGCGGCGTAGTTCCGATGGACGTAGTAATCGAGGACCCGATAGGGGGCTCGATTGGATAAGAGAGGGTGTTAACGCTCGACTTAAGGAGTGAGTGAACATAGCCGCCTCTCACCTTCCTTAGGTTGGGGTGAGCAATAAATTTGCGCAGAAGAATCGTAAGAAGAAGAAGAATCAACTGTACTCGATCCGAATCACACCTGGACTCGACATCCCGACTCGGTAATCTTCATCTTAATCGGAATAATCGACTCGTGCATCTCCACATACTAGGACGCTATCTATATGCCCACATAATTGTCCTAGCTTTATAGAGAGGCAGTGATTTATCGATTGGACTTGATTCACTTGATTGCAGCTTTTTCCGATAAAGGCGTTCCCACCTGCATCATGACAAAGCCCGCATGAAGCTTCGTGCCGGCCGCCGATAGCCACCGGTTGATGTCGTCGATGCCGGCACTCTTTGCCAATAGTCGATCCGTGTAGACAGGTTGCTAGCAAGGAACCCATAGTCACATGGTGGAAGCTCTACTCATCGAAAAAACTATACTCCGTGCTATGTCGTTGCCGGCCACCAATTCCAAGAGATACCCGCCGCTATGAGTCACGTTTAGCAATAGATGATAACGTTGGACAATACCGGGAGAACTCATTACCCACCGGTCAGCACTGTGCGGTTACGTTGAGGAACCTAATCGAAGGGGAATCATCGAAGGGAAGGAATAATCCACAGCGAGGGCAATCATCAATGGGCATCAATGGGGAATAATCGAGGGGGAATAATACAAGGTGAGCTATACCTCAAATAAGAGCGAGGTTACAGCCTCTTTGTTTTCACAATTCAATTGGTGGTTAGGTGCACCAATTCAATTATGATTCACCCAAGACATGTTTACGAGAGAGGTCGCAGAGTCACTCCCACGTTACCAATGTACAAGAGAGAAGAAACCCCTACACAATGGCAGCCATCGATACGGAACATGAGGTCCTACCCATCCGTCCGAGCTAAAGAGTAGTCATACATAGCAACTTTCTCTTCTGCTCACTCGCTGCTCTATCTTCACGGCGTTGCTTTATATACTTGTATACCGAGAGGACTAGTGGATACCGGGGTTGGGTTGAAAATTTCTCTCGCGAGAAGTTCGCCCGATTCACCGATGAGGTTCACATCAATGCCGATATCGGCATTGCCTTCAATCCATTCACATAGCATGATTCATAGTAGAGCCCAATTCACTTAGTACGATTCATTCACTTAGTACGAGTCATACCCACCCTAGTTGATCCCGATTCACATAGCACGCAGGAGGCTCGGACACATGATGAGAACACTAGAGGCGATAGAGGAGAATAGATACGGACAAGCCTTCCATAAAGATTCTCTTTTCGTAGTGAAAATGAAGCAACTACTTTTAGGTGTTTTTCTGTGTCTTTGGGCTTAGGGTCCCATGTCTTCCTTCCCGAGGGTCCTTCCTTTTGATACACATTTTTTCCTATTCCCGATCTAATACAACACCACCTTTATCGATGGACTAAGCCTTTTGGAAAAGCATAAATCTAATCCTCCCGTAGCCGCTCATACCAATCCTACCCGTAGCTACTAACTAAACTAATATTGGCCAAACAAGAAACTAATAGTAACAAATCCTACCCGTAACTCATACTAAAAACCCCGCCGTACACCATAAAGTATCTCAACATGATTCACCACCAGAGGACCTAAAACATGATGCATGCAGTTCGAATTTACAAGAACTAAGTATATCCTCCCTCCCCACAGGAGAAGTGGAGGTAATACATGGATGATGGGTCTAAGTGGCAAATACATGATAGATGATGGCATAGTATAAGAAAATATTAAGAATCTTGATGATGCATAGATGTGGTTCCGATGAATCATCTCATCCCGGTGATCGATCATGCATTGGGTAATTTGTAAGGGTAACCAGGCCTAGCCCCTCCTAATCAAATACCGTCCATCGAGATAACATGAAACACGGCGGCCCGTATCATGATGATTGACTCCACCGACACCGACAAGGTGATTCTCGTCTCTCGCCGGGCCGTACTACTAGTTTGTGCATAAAGAGAGTGGTAAAGCAAGTTTTGAATAGCAAATGTTCCTGCAACTCAAGTATTCTGTGTCTCCGGGAGAAAGATTCTCTAGTCCGAAGCCTACCCATACCATCCCAAGGTCCCCGGGGCTTATAAGGGGTTAAGAAACCAATTCCCATTTCCATTCAAATTTATCCAACATCCACGATCCCATCCCATCCGTAGCTTCTTCTAAGGTATTCTGGCGTCCCTCCAAAGACCTAATGGCATAGGGCCGTACGAGACTACTTTCTCCCTCGCGGTGTTTTCTTTGTTCAAGAAGGCAAGGCTATTCTTATACCGGTACTTATATGGCTCATCGTTTCAAGGTGATCATTCCATCCCATCGGTTCAGCCTAGGATTCCAAAGAAGAATAGAAACACAGAGAAGGGTAAGGGTCTAATCCATCCATCCATGCCATCTTCGGGGTTTATAAGGCTCTGCTATCTTTGTTAAAGGCCTTTGGGGCACAAGTTGTTGCTAGGGGGTCATTCAAGAGAAAGTTCTTCCGCGGTGGATTGTCGTATTCCGAACAAGGGTATTCCTTCAGATATCGGGTTCTCCTCCAACATATATTCCTGGTCTAATTCCCCGGGTGTGTTGCTCCATCGTGCTAGCCTAGCTGCTCCTGCTAAATGGTTCCCCCCAAGGGTAAGGCCCGCATCCATGCAGGTCCCCTCCGGGCTTGCAGCGGGGCATAATGAAGATCGACTAACTTAAACCGACTACGTGCATTCCGTGCAGCTAGCTCTAGGTCTACAAGCAGGTGTAAAAAGAGAAAGAGTAGTATGTGAGAGATGCCCCCGCTTACGTTGGGTCTTCCAGGCTTCTATAGTGGTTACTTGTCTTAGGGTGACGTTATCGAGAGGGTAAGGTGCCCCTACTTTCATTTTTATGGCAAAAGTGCTGGAATGACGATTCTAGTTCTCTATGGCTAATGAAAAGCTATCCCAATCCTACCTCATCATCCCACCCATTCCCCATCCAATCCGATCCGATCCTAACTTCAACCGTTCTTCTAGCATTCCTTCAAAGACCTAATGTTCTAGGGCCGTAAAGAAAGGTATATATATTCTCGTGTGTTTAAGGTATCAAAGTAAAAGGTGTTATAGCAGTCCCCCGGTAAGCATGCACATGTCTAGGGTGAGCTTGCCGAACTCTCGACCAAAAGAGAGGGCTCTGGTGTATTTCTCAAGTGAAAGAAAGGCGGCAAGGAGTGTAAACATGGTGCTCTCGGATACCAACTTGAGTATTCCTAGCTTCTAGTGGTAAACATTCCTCCATTCTCCTAGGATAAAGTAAGAAAATAGGTAAGATAAGTGAAAATCTATCTAAGCTAATAACAAAGCATACTGTAACCTAGGAGTGTTTCTTCGCTCTTAGTGAGAGTTATCTATGGAAAATTACACCAGTGGCAAGGGCTTCACATCGTATTGATTACGTTCCTCTCTCCTTTTTAGTCGAGTCACTTAACGTACCTTTTCAAAAAAGAATACATTTTTTGAAAACCCCGTTAATAGGCTATAAGAGTGCAACTCCGAACCAAATATCAATATATCTACCGATGTTCTGTACAATCCCCTTCGCTCAAACACTGGCCTTTCACCGCCCAGACACACCGCCGTGAAATAAGAAGAAACTTTATTACGCGGGAACCTAAGCATGGGTAGAACAGGCGGACCGCATACCGCCGGAAACTACCAGGTTTCACTCTCGACCTTCATTTCATATAGTAGAGGGGCTGAAAATACCTCCAAATTCATCCCCACTTACTTTACGGTTCAACTAGCTCTCTAACCGGCTAGTGATGGATCCGCTCACTATGAGGCACCCGCCACTTAGTGGATCTCTAACCGGCTTCTCATCGACCTGTTCAATGAGGGTAAACAACATGCTTTGTCGCTTGCTCGCTATGGCTCTATTACACACACACGTACCAGGTCTTATATATATGCCTATCTAGCCTTTGCTATTGATGCTTATGGGTCTTGATCCCGAAGGTAATAACTGGACCGAGTCCGGGTCTCGCTCAATGCTCGTGCTCTTACCCTCGATCTCTAAACTATGAATCTTCTCGCCGATGCACGATCACGAAATGTAGATGCCCTTCTTCGGTGCTTCAACCGGATCACCGTACTGCTCAAGGTGATGTACCAAAAGTCGAGGTAGGTGGTCGTTAACCTACAGATGTCAGGATCAAATGCTTCATCTGCTGCAGCACCGCTCTGTGACCTTTCAAATGGGATTCAGATATGGATCAACGACTAGTGCTTCTGGTGGTGTCGAAACAAGGTATGAATCAACCTGTGCGGTTACCAGGCTCATCTCGCATGGATATGTGGATCCGCAATCGGGATCTACAACTCTGGGCCGCAGTCGCTGCTTGCCAACCGCCGGGCCAAGATCAAGGTAAGCTACCGAGTCTACTACTAGTAGTTCTCGCCGCGATAAGTCTCGGGATTCGTGATAGTGTTCCTATCGATACTCCTTCTCGTTTTTTACGCCATCGATGTCAGGAGCATTCGGACCCGGTATTGACCGCGCATCTATTATATGTGATTAATGAGGAACCGTAATCGCGTTTCGGGTATATAAATCGCTAACCATCGCTTATATATGGGTATGAACCGGGCAAAGTGGAAGCCGGCCGGCCTTCTCTTCGTCTAGTCTTCCTCGAAGCCTACCTCCTATGGGTTATTTGAACAGAGATGGCGGTGCTCTTTATACCTTAGGAGCACTTGTCATAATTTCACATGAACCACGACCTAGTGCGATCTCCCCATCGCATTCGGCCTTTCATCCTTCGCCTTGCGTTAAAAATGCTATATTCTCTGGCCGAATACGAGTAAGAGTAGGCCTTTTGCTTATAGCAACAGATATTCGTCAGCCTTAACCTATGAACCGGTGGGGGATTCCTAGCGACACGAATGTCAATCAGTATGACATATGTTTGGGCAACGATTCAAAGGAAGGTGGTTTGTTCTACTTGTTACTTGGTAGGCGTGACAGCTCCTCGCGAGGGTGGGGTGTGTCTAACCACATAGCCATAGGAAAGAAGGAATAGTCCTGCCGATAACATTCAATGTGGAGCAAATGAGGCCAAGAATCCGACACCGAAAAGGAGGCAGGGTTCCGTCTAAAAAGAAGAAACTCCCTAAAGAGAAGGCGGGGTCAGGATCATATCCATAAGAACAGTTTATTAATTAGATTACCTTCGCATATTCAAAAGAAGGCGGGGGTGGAGTGTCTCGTTGTCTAGGCTTTGTGGAATATCAATCTATCTAGTTTTTCTTTCCTAAGGTCCCGAGGTCTTGTGCTTCAGGCAAGGAATGTATATCGCTTGTCCGTAACGTATTGGCGACCCGGAGGGCGCTTCCTCACCATATGAATAGCAGTCCCTACCGTCCGTAATCGAGAAGGATTGCTTTGTTTTGCTAATCATGATATATGTTTGACTCGTGATGATCTAAGAGGATAAGAAAGGTAAAGGAGAGTAATTGATCTTAGAGTATAGTCCCGAGTTTCTACGTTAATCCGAGCCTCATGGTTGTTGTAGGTGGAGGCCGTAGGGATGTGTGTCTTGGTAAAGGTGGGTTTGTGAGTGGATGATGGACGATGATAAGGCCATGCTTTTTATTAGTGCATTGATAGCATGAGATGTGTTGTTGATCGGGTTATAGCTTTCCGTCCCCTTGTTGGTTAACCTAATTCTTTATCCTTAGATGGCATCGTCTATAGATTAGTGGAGTGTTTATAGATGTTACCTGTTAATATGATATTTTAGATTGTATCTCGTTGGTTGGATTAGGTTGATAGTAGGAGTTGAGTGTAGTTTATCGGATTGATAGCGATAGTTGAGTCAAGGGTGTTTATTGGTCAAAGCATAAGTCTTTTTGTTAAAGGTCCGGTAAAAGTACTATAGCTAGGCTTTATTGTTGATCCTTATTAGGTCAAGTGTAATATTAATCAAAAGATGTATAGAGTAAGTAAGAGCTTATTTCTATTGTTCCCGATTAATTCCTATTCTTCCTTGCTCCCTAAGCGCAAGACCTCCGGACCTTGGATAGTAATTGATCTCCGTTGTATTATTTATGTATATCGATGGTTCTATTTCCTAGTGATAAGTAAAGAGGAGATTCTATGAAGAGATAGTGTGTTTAGATCGTATCCGGTATGGCTCAGTTTGTTGGTACTTTGACTGGATAATGCGTGTTTCGTTGAGGTGTAAGGGTTGTGTACCGGAGGTGTGTGTTCATTGCTTTTTTTGCTAGGTCTAATGGGTAATAATCATCTTTTTCGTGAGGGCATTCAGCTCTCTTCCTTAGCAGATTCATCGTGGTTGTGTTTCCCGAAGTGAGAGTAGTGTGTATGGTGAGTAATGTAATCACTCAATTAATTCAGTGGGTATATCCGAATAAATAATATGATAAGTTGAGTATTAGTTAAGTGGGATACGCTTTATGGAGTTTCCTTGGATCGAGTTAAGTTCTAAGAGCTAAGTATAGTTGTAGGGATGAAGTCGAGTTATAGTGATTGTTGTGGAGTTATAGAGCTAAGTTGAGTGTAATCTCCTTATATTCCATTCGTATCCTATGGATTCCCGATGCTAATTATATGCCTAATAGATATAGAATAAGCGAGTCCAAATATTGCAAAGTAGAAATTCCTAATCATGAACAATGGGATTGAGTTTCGAGACAACGTTTACAAGAGCAAGAATAGTCTCCTATTTCTAATACTAATATGATTCCAAGCTAATATAAGATTTCTTTGCCGAATACCAAGAATACTTGGGTAGATAAGAAAAGAAAAACATATATTATTTCTAATACTAATAAGATAATATTAGCGTAGCATATTCTCGTAGTCTAAGGAGAGCTAAGTAAAGTATAAGATTCCTAGTGAAGTCTAAGACAAGTATAAAGGAATTACGTGATCTCAAAGAGTTACTAATAGCTATAATAATAATAATCACTGTGCATTAACAAATTAATAGAATTATCTAAGTCGCTATATAACCATAAAAAAGGAAAGATATATTGACCCATAGCCTTGAACGATTATGGAGAGCACTGTGCAGTTTTCTGGTAGAGGCCGGTTATCCACCTTGTTGATGATGCAATTATTCCGTTAAGTATGCCGTTGCTCCGCCGGTTTATTCCGTCAAGTCACATGTAGATTCGCTTACACGATTCTAGGGACTAAGGTCCTTATGATCGAGATCGGATCCCGTGCGCAAGGACCTCGGCAGTCAAGACAAAGCGAAAGCCTAAAGCCAAGAAGTCGTTGCAAAGCCCTCGGTATCAAGCAGGCACCACCGTAAAGCTACCCCCTATAATTCAAGCCTGCCCATATAATAAGCGCCAAGACAATACCAAAGCTATAAAGGCCAGCTTTTTCATATCCTCCGCTAGAGCCCTAGTCCACGCTGCAACAGAGCGCATCCAAGTCCACGATTTCGTTGTTTAAGCCGTTGATTCAAACGCTGACCCACCAAAGATAAGCAAAGTTGCATAGATTGCAAGGCTAGATCCATACGTGCCAGCTTGCTTTCGATCCAACACTCGCTTTTTGTTGTTCAAATAGGTTGCTTAAGATTAGTAGCACCGGCTACTATAATAGTCACAGGAGCAATAAGGTGCGTATGAAGTGTTAAAGATAAAGTGAATATCCGACTCATAAATAAATAAGGCCCGAAAGATCCAAGATTAACATAGAAATTGAACGATGGCTACAGTCGCAGAAGGGAAGTCGGGAACAAATCTCTGCCATCATGGGACTCAACACTCGGACCAAAGCATGACATAATGACTCATGCGTTTACTTATATCGCTCAAGGTCGTTGCTTAGCACTAAGGCTTGCGAACCCTATACGTTGTCTTTGCCCGAGTGAAAGTGGCAATCCCACCGTCTTTAGGTATAATAAGTAAGTTCATCTCGCCCGGAGACAAATCCAATTTTATGTGAACCGAGTGACTCTGAATCCGCAGACCTCGGGCAGCAAAAGGCATAGCTAGTAGCAGCTCTACCTATCGGGACGAGAGAAAGGCCGATATTGAGTTTAAGTTCCCAATCCAAAATACTACTCAAGTTGCGTACTGTCCCGTTGGGTATAGCTCCAAGCCCATACCGTGGACTAAGTTGATCCCTGCCAGAAGTCAAGGTCAATGTGACCCAAGTTAAGTCTATCTAATGCCCATTAATGAAGCTATCTGTATCTCCTGGAAGAATGTATCCCACACCAATTTACCTCATTTACTCATAATTATCTATTTATTATAATGATCCAATTCAACCATTAGCTTATTTACCACTAGTATACCCGCAGAGGTAGAGGTAGCAAGATAAGAGCAAGCAACAAGAAAAATAGCCATCAGCCTCCTCCTTCCCCTCAACCCCCTATTTATTGGTTGAGCGTCTTCGTTCGACTTACTTAGATTCTATTTCCTTCAATAGTATGGTGGAAGTAAAGAAATTTAGAGTTTGCTGATGTTACCTCGAACCTACCTCTTGAGACCTACTTCTCACCGGAATCGATTAATCCCTAACTCTGCCCAGTATGGTGGAATAAGAACCATAACCCCCAAGAGTACGGAATAAGTCGTGTAATAGCTATCCAATGAATCGATGAACTTAAACCGACCCAAAACCAAGCCATCTAATTCGTTCATCGCGCCCGCTCGTCGTTGGCGCGATGGGGGACCATACCAACCCCAAACCGTCAAAACAAAACTCGGGAAAAAGGGGAACCCGCACGATCTACCAATGGGTCTTTGGAGTTCCATTAGTCCTAGAATATTTGGCTCGACTCTACAAAGCAATGGGTAGTCACATGTCATTTATATTCTCTTTCCTCGCATTTTAAGGTCATTCCTGTTAGTGAAGAAAATGTTCGAGTGCTCGCCGGGTTGGGATAGATTCCTTGACATTCAAGGAGCACCGGACCACCAAGTGATTAACACCGACCCCGATGGAGTAAGGTAGAAAGGGCCGAGCAATGCCCGCGTTGTGCTGTTCGGTCTCGTCTCCCCGCTCTATACCACAGTTTGGTTCAACAGTTGTTCATCAATTCAATCTACCTCCTGCAGCAAATGTAGTCAAGCTATTGCTTAGGACTCCACTTACATGCATGCATGATAGGTTTCAAGAAAGGAAAGAGCTCTCACGGGACTGACGGAATTTAATTTCCTTCTTCATCGTTCGTCCGATATTGCTACTTCCCGTTTCCCCAACAAGAGACAAAAAGGACGGTATTCGTTCCTTCTCTCGCTTGTCAATCTCTTGCCAACTTTGAACCCGATTATGGGATGATAGAGATATAGTTATTATATACGTAATTACGTATACAATATATGCATTATTCAAAGCGTAATTACATAGAGAAAGAATGAATGCATAATACATATATACAGCGCATTGTCGAGGTACGTTATAATAAATATGGGCAATGAAGAGGTAGGGAGAGCATCAAAGCAGCAAGCGAGCGCCGGGCGAGGCCGGCCGCAGAAATGATAGGAGAAGGAAGGAGAATGAAGATGAAGCCGAGGCCAAGGTTGCACGCCCCCTCGTATGCGGAAGGGAGAGTTCGATCTCGCGAAGATCATAAGAAGAAGAACAACCAATCCCGCCCGTTTTTAGGTTTATCCCGCATCCTCGTCCGTGTTTGTAAATCCCGCTTCTAGCAAGAGCCGCCGTAAAGCTAATCGTCTTCTCCAGCCTGGCGAGAGGGATCCGGTTCTAAATTGAGAAGATCCATCCGTGTATCAATCGAGATCCGGTATAAATAGGTCATATCCCAAAAAGTGTGCATCGAGAGACAGGACGCATGCTTCCGCATCGATGATCTCGTGTAGAGAGCCGAGCAAAGAAGATATCTTCCGGGCAAGCAAGAAGAGGGCCCAGAGGAAGGTATCACTGGGGGCAAGGTCGAAGTATCTTACCAAGTAAGTCGATCGATCGCCAGGTAGGTTCCATCGTGTCACGACAAGCGTGGTGTGTGGGACAAAGGTGCACCATAAAAGCGTCAACCTTGAATACAAAACTATGTAATGACAAACGCAGTGTCCATAGAACACTTGCTCCTTGGTATACTTCCACATCGTGCAACAAGCTACATTCTAACTCGAGCTAATGCTTTCTAGACTACATGGGCTTCAACAGTATGTATCTTTATCTCATTGCTTAGCTCAACAATGCAGACCTACCCACACGTAGGATCGCAAGGATTTAGACTCAACAACTTCTGAACCTCACAGTTAGTTATACACCACTTACCACAAAGCAGGAGAGTTCGCCATAGAATGTCGCGTATCCACCAGCCCGTATTTATACGTATACTACGTGCGAGACACGCAGCAGGCATATTAGTATGCCGTGCCTAGGGGGAAAGAGTAAGAGTTTACGTGGCGTGGTCTGTGTCTTTCGGCTTAGACAAAGAACGCTATCCCGCGTACGTACTATCCCCCACCATACCGTTACCGCGGCGTACGCATAAAAAAGAGGTTTCCGAGCTGACGATAGACCTTATATATATACTATTACGCAATGAACATACCGACTATAACATAAAGAAGAGTCTCTATTCAGAAAATAGATAGTCTGTACCCACATAACCCTCGAGAGAGCGCAACGCATACCACTCACTCCGGGGAACAATGGTACAAGAAAGCAAGTTTGACTGCCCGAGCGTAACGCTCCATACATGCAAATGATAAAGCACAAGAATAGGAATAGTAATAGGAATAAGCACTCCACAAAGCCATCACACTTATGAGTATAGCATGCCCCATCATTCAAGGAGAATCGGATGAACGCTAACTCTACGAAATAAAGGAAGGAGAATCGTGGATGAACGTCAACTCCACAAGGTGAAGGATATCGGTGGCAGGCAGACTCCATCACTCACCCAAAGGAAAGGTGATCTCATTGAAGGCATATTACCTGGGTTATCCTCAGCACAAGAATACCACACCGGCATAGCAAAATGCTGAATAAGTAAGGAACTGTGTGCCTGCATCGTATGCTCGTACATTACGTACGTTCGTACATTTGGTTACGTTTCCTTTCTATTATGTAGATTATTAGTTGGAAAGGATGGGGACCAAAGGAAGAACCCTAGTCAATCTATCCGGTAGGTCGGGAGGGACAAGGTGTCGAGCTCCTCAACAAGAAGTTAATGGTCATGGGTAGGTCCTTCCTAGGCTCCGCCACCAAGACAAAGGCTTTCAACAAATATATATTTCTAAGAGTCATAATGTTGTCCAATAAGCTCTCAAGAGGACCGTAATAACCGTCTCTCCTCTATGTCTATTCATGGTAATAGCTTGGACCTAAAACTCTATTCATGTCTCAGCATAACTAGCATAACCTCAACTCTAATTAAGAGTATAAATGTTCAGCTTACGACTAAGCTTATTATATTTAAGGTAGGAAAGCTAATATGCATTCTAAGAGCTTTGTAACGCTTAGCCTAAGAGGTTCGTAACGCTTATGGCCATTGCTTAAGATCTACTCTACTCGTTCTCGAGTATGAAGAGTCACTCCTGCTTTCCAACTATCTATTCTATTGCTTACAAATATCTAATATCTACCGAGAGTATAATCCGGGCAACAATATTACTAAGAAGAGCTTCATAACCAAGAGAGCCGGCCTAAGCTAAGGGGGAGTTTTTATTAACCCACTAGAGTCGGCCTAAGGGGTTTGATTCGCCGTGCTCCGTCCCCGTCCGCCTTAGCCTCGTGCGTCCTCGTCCGTCCGCCCCCGCCCGTAAGTTTGGAGGTTGTAGTTTGTAGCCTTACTTAGCCTGTCTCCGTGCCTTATCCGCCCGGGATGTTCGCGGTCGATAAACCTGCCTCCACCTTGTTCTATTAGCCCCACTTTCATTCAATAGTTTCAAGAGATAGGCTAGTAACTTTTCTCGCTATATAGATCTCCTTACCTTCCTAGCGTAAGAGAGAGGAGCCCGTCCTCGATGTTCTCTATTTGCCTACCTCCTTTGTTTCCCCCTCCTCCGGCTCAACCAGGCCCGACCTTGAACTTTGAATCTTGCTTGCCTCCTTCGGGATTGGAGCTTTGTTACCTCGGGTTTTTTGCGTCCCTGCCTCTTCATTCAATAATTCATTCCATTCAATCAAAATAAAAGAGAAAGGTAAGTATGTCTAAGGCTCTTCCTCCATAAGTGGAATACGTTGTACCCACTTCATAAGGCAATGGATAAAGGTTTAATAGATGATGCCATACTTGCTACCGGATTCTTCCTCGGCTTCTAGGGTTGTCGTGACTCTATATATATAGGATGACGATAAAGGATTTAAATATATACCTGTCCCCTACCGATCTTCCCCGGTGTCATGAACAGGTTGGTAAGTACCCATCCATCATCGTAGGGTTCCGGCTACATAAGAGGGTAAGGCGATGATCCATCCCATCCACCCGTGGCTCCTAAGGTAAGGGCCTCATCTATGGCATATGCAAGGGGTGTAGGTAGTGATAGTTCCGTTCTACTAGGTGGTAAGGGCTAATGTGAAAACCCATCCCAATCCCGATTCCCATGTTCCATTCCCATTCCACCCATCCAACGATCCAACGATCCTACCCATGGCATCCTTGGCTTTGGAGGATACCCTCCTAACTCACTACACATTCCGTGGATAGGGCTACGTATCTCCTCACAAGTTCGTGCAAGTAAATAGAAACCAAGGTAGTGTGTAATGCTCTCACACATAGTTTAGTATTTCCTGCTTTTCTTCTAGAATGAATACTGATGCTCTTAGGTGAAGGCAGGAAGAGAGGAGTAAGGTTGTTATCCCAATCCCAATGCTAGCCAAGGCAGTTCAGCAACCGACTAACAACATGCCATGCATTTCCGCATAAACCAGTTCGGCAGGTGGCAAGAGCAGGTAAACCAAGGGGTCATAGCATGCCATACTCGCTACTTTCCACACCGCTTCAACAACCCGTTCAAAGAGGAGTCACCCGTGGAAGGCGGGGTATGGTAATGACCGTTAAGTGACCGATGGGTATTAACGTATATATATACCATGTAATCAAACAAAGGATTCGATGGGCGACCAACTCGAACCACGCATTCAGTAGAGATTACCGTCGGGCCGTAAAAGACTCCCGCCGATTCAACTAATCACCCATTCGCATTATGTGGATGTAACGTAGGTAATACCCCGAAATTTCTACACCCAATGAATCAATCTATCCAAATAAGTTTTGGGTTTAGATCTATTCTTTTCATCGATTGGGAAGGGTTAGATTAGTGGTGAGCTAGATCAACAGAAAGGGAGCGTATAGAAGAGACAATCGATACGAATAGCTTGACACCTATTAGCGCGTAGTGAGCAAGGGAGCGTGGAGCCGGGAGCGTGAGAGCAAGCATTAGTGTAGATTCATATATAACCATGAAGAAACCACGCCCTAACTACGGCACGGCGGAAGCTTGGTCTCATTCTTCACCCTTAAAATCCCAGCATCAAGTAGAGTAGACCCGTAGAGTGGTAATTGATCCAATAGAGTAGTAGACATATTCTTTTGACTTCTCTCAGAGCATACTGCACTTACTAATTAAGGCCTGGCCCCATTTTCCTCGACCTCGTAACCCCACGTAGTCCCTCCGGCCTATATGGATTGGAAACCAAAAAAAATAGACAATAAAAGAGTCAATTTCGTAGGATACTCCATAAAGTCTCGCCGCATTCGCATTCAAGTTCGCATTTACGTGAGCGGAATAGTTGGATCCCGTAAACATAATACAAATAATAGAAATAAGGCTAGATAAGGAGTGACAAATACTCTGGGAATCACAGATATGGAGATAATAAGTCGTTTATCTATATTATTTTTATCCCCGAACAAAGGAAAGGTTATCTCTCGAACAAAGTCGAAGGTAAGGTAAGTCCGGACATAGATGGTTTTAAGAGGAAGGTAAGACCGACATAGATGGTTTGACTAGTTAGGTAAGACCTATCCCTTCGGCCGTATATTAATCAAGTGTGAAGGAAGGCCTCATTCACGGATACCCAAAGAAAGATAGTCCTATCCTCCAGGGAAGACCTTATTTATTCAACATACCTTCCCGTACGGGATATAAAGTCAATTTTGTAAGAATCAAATGTTTCATAATGAGCTCGTATTCGTCCGTATCCGTAACGTACCGTCTATTTTTCCGTTTGGTAGGGAAAACACGGTATAATCTTAAATCAGTCGTCCAAGAGATCCTTTCAATAAAGTAGCAGGATCCTCGGGGGCTTTCCCTATCTGGCCCGGAAGCTCCCCGACCTTTCCGTACTCTGACGTGACGTAACCTCGACGGGCAAAGCCTCGATGAACGCGCTCTTAAAAGGCAAACTCCGGGCAATACAGACCCGCCGGGGCCCACCGTGCCCTTTACTCCTTATTATGTTGTTGTGTTCGGGTTATTTCTTCTTATTTGAGTTCCCCTTACTTTGCTTCGCTCCAAATTGTGAGGCACAGTAGAGTAAAGAAGTGCTAGTTTCGGTCTCTCACCGACCTTCGGTGCTCCCTTCCTTAGTTGTGATCCTCCTCGATCTCTTCTTTCTCTCGGTAAGCAAGGCTCTTTTACGTGTGGGTTTGTACTCCTGCTCCTCCTCTCGTGAACAAGTCTATCTATATGAACCAAAGCTCCCTATAAGTCTCAATTGCCGTTGGTCGTTCCTTCCCCGGGGCGTGAAGCGGGGAATAGCCGTAGTCGTAGGTAAAGGCAAGATACATTGTAATAGTACCATTCATTCAAAAGGCATAAGTTTAGTCGCAAATGCGAGATAAGATGCATAGGTTAAAAGAATTGCACCAAAGTTTGATTTTACGAGTCAATTCAAAAAGATAGGAGTTCTCGAGGCGTATTTATGAGTCTATATGATGGAGTCTTCTTATAATTCTGCTAGTAGAGTAATCCGTTCCCTATGTTAAGCCGTAATTAATAAATTGTCAAATCATAAGAATGTAATGAATAAATCCATCCGGGAGAAATCTCGGTACTAATGACTCAAGCTAAAGGGAGGGTGAAACTTCCATTAACCTAGCTATGATGGAACCTCCCTTAGGTAGTAGGGTTGGAATTGTCCAAGGTGTTGGAGGGAACTAAGCCAATATTGTTATTGAAAAGTTAGCGAGGGGCCGGTCACGCTTGGCGTCGTTCGTTGTTCCCCTTGTCTGCTTCGTTGTCTCCGTTCTGGCCAGACAATCATTCATTTTATCCCGCCCGCCGGATTTTGCCGATCACCCGCTCCGAGTATATGGTAAAATAATCCCCTTTTTCACGGGCATCACTTACCTAAGAGAACTCGGTAAGACCACGCTATATGCGAAAGGGGTTTGACTCGACTTCACTTACAAAAGCTAAAGGCTTGGGTGACGTTCCATATATAGGGCCACCTAGCTAGCACGTGTTCTAGATAGAGCGCTAACTCATCGAATCGACTCGAAGAATGGAGGCTAACTAATCACTTAATGAGGAGGAGAACCACAGGAGAAACGATCGAATGAGTCTAAAGGCGAATGACTACTATAAGCTTACCCACCGCTATTAGAAGGTAGGCTCGCTTTTTTATTCTTCCGCATCGCTCGTCCAAATCGTGTTAAAAGTATATTGATATAGAATCGATATGTATCGAAATATAGATCCCCGGAAAAATTGGTTTAAATGGTATCGGTTGTGGGCGAGAGCCTAATTTCATAATAAGGGGCCGAAGCACTATCGATTCTAACTACTAATGAACATATTGTCAGTATCGCTCTCGCAAGAGAACAACGGGATGGAGTTGCTGACTATAGTGCCTCGCGAATCAATCTTAAAATGTTAAAGACGAAATCAATTCAAAAGAAACGTGCTTGTCCGCATCGGGGAAGGGAATATAGGCTCGCTAAAGGCATAGAATCGTGTCCTCGTAGGGGCGTTGAAATAAAAACCATAGCAAGAGAAAGTAGGTAAAAGGTTAGATCATTTACTCAAATTTGTTAAGGTGAGGCCAAAGGAAATGGTTCGTGGTCTTCGATCACAACAAAGTCCGGGGCTTTATCCGCCCCATAAGCAATCTATGCTATATCGTCGAAACGGGCTTGATACGCCCACTTTTATTACTTAAATTCTATCTCGAGAACATATTTTGTTGAAATTAGCTTGAATCAAAAATACCTTTTCGATTCGGGTTTCGCTGCAGTAATGTGGGGCGTATAATTTCTCTAGTCGAGCGGTAGGCTCCGCAATAAACCCTACTAATGGGGCAAGCAATAGCGTAAGCGATCAACGCAACAATTCTTCGGCAAGCCTTAATGCATAACCTTAATGCGGTAAAGTGAATGCGGGAGGAGAACTGGGCTTCATTCCGTGTTTCGTTATCTCGTCGTTAGTGATAACGCTTGGATCCTCTCTAATCAACGTGTTCCGGGCGATATATAAGAGTTTATGCACCCCACTAACCAACCCACTTTTAGAATCGTAGAGTAAGCATGTCAGAACCTCGCTCCTCTCTCGATCCACTTTTGCATAGAACATAATTGTGTCACCCTATCATTGTGTCAAAGAAGCTAGCGCCTACTCTCGCTGTGTTCGATATGCCGTGGTACCAAATAGGTTTTTCATCTTGGAACTATTCCAACAGGATAGGGGGTGGCAGTCCCTCTGCTATCGTTGCATACCGTTGAATGGTAGAACATGGATATGGCTCCGATGGGCGCGATAGCGAGAATGCAGTAGCGCGGAAAGCTAGAATGTGCGGTGTATGGTCATGGGTATATTTGTGAACCCGACCAAGCAGACCTTCATAGACACCTAATCAGACCCACCTCTCGGGCTATCTACCGGGAAGCAACAAATCGAAACCTCTCTATAACCTCTATCTATTGTTTCCACCTTTGGCAAAAAAAGAATATGTACTACCTTATCTATGTCGAGTGATACCTCTGACATCATCATCTCTCGGGAAGTTAAATGTATCATATACCTCTCTCTATCGATCCACCTCTTTGATACAACATCATTAAAATAGACTCCAAGCAAGATAATATACCGTAAAAGCGATTCTATTTCTCTCGCTATTGATACACCTTTTTGATACAACACTTATGGAGATCGAACTCCGCCAAAGAACAGCCTACAAACCGACAATAATCTAATTTCCATCAATTGGTGCACCCTCTCGCAGTCCGTGTTTCTATAGCCTTTCCCCGGCTCTCGTCCCCTCCCCTACCGGCTCTAGGCTATAGCCCTTCTCATCTTTGGCCTGTGGCACCGCCTTGATGTAGAGACTGGTAGCACCTATTATGATATCATATCCCCGAATGGCACTACCCTACCGGCTTATTTATCCGACCGGCTCTATCTAGCCCCTTCCCGAGAGGCTTGCCCCAGGCTTTTGGTGGTTTGCTTATCCACCGCCCGTTGCGTATGATCTCGAATTGTGAATCAATGTCAATACGCACTATTGCAAAATCATAAATTGCTTCACCGCTCGCATTCAACATTGCGCTTGGCAGAGTGCCCAATCAGATTCTTTTCTTTGTCTCTACTGTCACTATCCGTTGGTTGTTCCTCAATCAATCGCGGCTCTGTCGATGTAAACATTAAGCCAAGCCGAAGCCAAGGTGTTAAATATATCTACAATTGCGTAAGTCAAAGCATTCCACCGCCAGCTCTCTCTCCTATCCCGCCCGGTTGATTCGATTCGACCAAAGAACGTCCGTATTTGTCAAGCCTAGAAGCCACCATCCATGTTGTTGTTCCATTTTCCTACCCAATTCGAAAATCCAAACATAGCAAGCAAAGCCCGCCATCAATAAAATCATCAAGCAAGCATCAATGAAAATCTCTTAGCAAAGTACACGTCTGCGATAGAATAAAGAAAGAAGGCTGCTGAAAAGTCCTAACCTTCTTCGGTGTATCTGAGATCTCTCCGCCTTATATATTTCCTACACTACTCAACACGGTCAATGGTCCTTCATGTGGTGAATCTACGTATACGCATTATCATGACATGATTCCGGTGTAGTACCCTTTCCTTGTTCCATATCGTTTCGAGGTGGGAACATTCCAATGTTCCATAAAGGGCACGTTTTCTAACGTTTATCATGCATGTGATGCGCACCCCCGCCCACTGTAGATGTGAGTCAAGCTTCGGTGGACCATCCTCTCGAAGACATACCCCGGCTACCGTACTCCCGCAAGAGAAAAGCAAGCCAGGAATCGTGGCCGAAGTTTCCTTACGCATCCTGTTGGGAAGAAAAAAGTTCTGCGAAAGAGCTTGGTTACACAATTTAGGTTATCAATTTGGATGAATTAGTACCGGCGTCGATACCCGGGTAGCACCGTGTTAGCCGACGCAGCCGAGACACAATGGGGGATACATAGTGGTGGGAGTCGCCGCTAGCCGACACACAAGAAAAGAAGCGTACCTAATACCGGAGAGACAGAAGCAACGCAGTGAGATCGCTTGCCCACATGATTATGAACATACGACCGCATTAGGAACGACACCCGCGTATAACACCGAATGCTCCCGATTTACATAATACTACGTATACACTTTATGCTTACACGATACACATATTTGATTAACTATAGACCCACCCTCTCGTAACGAGCTTATTATCTACGTTATTCTTTCTTAGTCCAACGTTTCATTTACAATGGATGGATCAAGAAGTTCACGCCCGCAGCATACCCGCATTCTCTATACCGACCGCACACCCTAATTCTCGCTCAATCTCGCAATGTACCCATATCTCCGAGAGAGGCAAAAGGATTGGATTTTATTCTCTCAACTAATGAAGTTTTCCTCGGGAGGTTAGTGACAACCGACACATCTTCCCGCAGAGTGGGTGGAAATGACCGACCCGCCACTGAACTACCCTACACTGCGTCCCGTTCAACTTATCACGGCTCCCCGTACCTCGCCGTACTCCGAAAGAATCTCCATTAGCAAACTTTCTATTACTTGATATTTACCCCTTACTACCCATTCTCACCACGACCCGATCAACTTACAACTACCCGGTTCAGACACAACCGGTCTTCCATATTGAAAAAACCCGTAGTTATATAGCGCTACCCCCGGTTCATATCGGGACACTGTGGTGGACCATTTAGCCCCTAGAAGTTAGAGAGCCAACTCCCCGCATCAAGCCCCGCATCAAGAAACCACGACACGCTTTCTCGTTCTACACAACATTAGCCCTTATGGAAGAAACTTACCATTACGCCTTCTCCTTTTATCCTCGCTTAATTTGGTCATGATGACTTATAACACCCCCCTATGATGATGGCTTACCAAGATCCCTGCATTTGGCTTACGCTAGTCCGTAATGATTTCGATTGATCGATAATGATGATTTCCTTCCACCCATGAACGAGAGGAAATAAAAAAGATAGAGACGTTCAAATACATCCGTTACCTACAACAACGGATACATGCCCACATTAACCCTTTAACCTCCTTACGGACGGAACAACAACGGTGTAATACTTATTATAAGCCCCTCTCGGGACACTCAACGCATTGCAACGGTCAACCCTTCACCCACGATAATGCGAATATGACTTACTGCCCTCTTGGACCTTACTTCACTTAACCCTAACATCATTAGGCCTTTTATTATACGCTTTATATAACCCAAGACATTAATTGGTCGTCAAGGGGTTATCATAACGCCTTCCTTACGCATTCCCAATGCTCAGAAACTATTACCTTACGTCAGCCTTCTCCGTTCGCCACACATTACGCTTTCTTGATTCCATAGAGGCCTTATCCACGAGGAGGACGCTGACCAACAGATGATAGAAGAGAAAGGACCACACAACCCATAGGGGCCTTCACAAGGGAGGATAGAACGAGACGACTTGACTTGATCGATACTGACGAGACGACACACGCATGCTCCTGGACGGATGTTCGGACGGAAAATCGATTAAATCGGATTCGATGTCTGGACCAATTGATTAAGAACCCGTCACTTGAAAAAGCCCCCAAAAAATGGTAAACTATGAACGCTAGACCTATACACAACGAATGACGGAGGAGGATGCCCACCTTCGCCCGGGTTGGAGGGTGGGTGCCCTAACTTACATATAGTACATGTGTACCTTTGTTCCGTATCGAGAGCCACAGCTCCTCATCTGTGTGTCTATATGGGCTATGTAAGAAAGCTTAGTTAATAATAGTGAGTCTCGTAGTTAGCAAAATGCGAGTTAGTGCTTCTATAGGCTTATATTGTTCATAGGTATGACTACTAGATAAGGACTAAATGCGGGCCATATATCGACAACGAGAAACATGCTCTCGCGTATCAACAAGAGCTCACACGGGTTCCATGGTTAAGTGTTTTTGTTCTTTTTTCAAGATGGGTAATAATTGGGTAGGGGTTATGCTCTCCACATCCGCTTTTTGTGAAAAGAAGAAGTGCGTACCTCATGGAAGTGATGCTTCCGACATCCATACCAGTAGGTGTTTCAAGATCTCATCGTTCCCATAGGTGAGATGTTCTACAGGTGTCGTTCCGCCATTAGCTATTTTCCAGCTATGATGGGTGGTGATACCCGCAGTAACTGGGCCAAAATCGACATTATGGGACCCTATTGAAAAGCCTTTAGTGAACCTCTACCGAGATTGTATTGTTAAGGCACACAAATTACTCGATACCCCAATGGATGGAGTTTCTGTGTCACTGAGTAAGACATAGGGAATCCCAACCTTTCTTCTTTGCTACCGAAAGTGTCTATCCGTCCATATCCGCGGCTTGAGCCACTAGCCGAGTGATTTGTGAGTCGGGTCTTTTCCCTTTTCGCTTGCTTGGCCACCGAACTACGGAAGTGCCCAAAGAGATTGGTTGTGCTTTTGCCTTCCTATAGCGAGGGGAAGGTTCCCATTTGTTCTTTGAGCGAAGCCTGATAACTCACTATGCATTTACATCGGGTGGTGGGCAAGTTCCCAGTAATTTCGTAATTCGCTCGTCAGATCCAATATAATAAGAAAAGGTTAACACAACAACCGATTCTAAGGCCAATACACCGCCAAAGGAACCACACACGCGAAGCATGCACTTGAAAGCATGGCATCGCAGGACAAAAGATGGATGTGAGAATGGATACCCATCGTCCTACATTAGGAGCAAGAGCTACCGGGATCAATACCCACCTCGGGGCCGTGGTGCACAGGGCAAGATACAAAAGGAGCTAGGGCACTAGAACAGAGGCGGAGAGTAAGTGTGCTCGCATATCAAGATCGAGTTGATTCATTTGTCGTACCCGAGTGATTCGCTTATTTCAGATCCTCCGCTGATTGGTCGTGAGCGATGTGATGCCCCATCTATTGCCTCTGCCATCGGTGCTCTAGGTAGACAACCGCTTTTTCGACCGGATCTATTGGTGAGACTCGGTCAACTACCACATATCCAACTCGGGTCTTTATCTTAATCGATCCACAACTCAGGCAGAGCATTAGATTTGTTCTATTACCGTTCGTGTTCATATTCGCGTATATGAAGTGCTCGCTATGAATTTGTATCCGCATCTTTCAGAACCGAACGAAAAGTATGCTAGGCGAAATAGCGCTACTTAGAATTGGTGCAGAACCAAGTCAATTGCTTATCCATCCGACCCACTCCTTTTCGTTACCGACCTCGAAGAAGCAAGGCAAGACGGAGCCTCCTACCCACCCAACCGAAGAAATCCAAGACATCGATTCTTGTGCCAGCCAACCTTACTTTGATCACCAGGGCATGACTATAATGACGTCGTGCATATGTATCTTTGGCTATCCTCGCATGCATAACCACCCACCACCGTCTTCCCATTGTTCCCCGTTCTTTTGCGATACCGATGCTTTACTCTCCCTCGCTCCTTTCCTTCTTGAGTGAGCAACTTTCCCTTTTTAGTTTAGCCTTGTCGGTCTGCCACTATATGAATAGTGAGTCTTCACCCATATGAATGAGTGAGTCTGCACAGGCCCCTCTTCCTTTAGCCAGTCTTTCTACCTTCTGCTTTGGGCCTCCTTCACTATATATCAGGTGACTCTCATCCCCAGCCAGAGGTGGACATAACCTCCAACACATGAATAGGTGAGTGATCATTCTTTTTAATGGAGTCATGGAGTCATCGTCAGTCCCCGCTTGGCCCAGGCTGCCTCCGCCTCCCAGGCACACCTCAGCCTCCGCCTCCCACCACACCCTGCCTCCCACCTCCTGCCTCCCTCCTCCTTTTGGCCTAGAGGTCACATCGATTTTGCTGCCTCATCCTCGTGTGGTGGAGGGACTCACCGTAGGTTACGAGGTACGAGGAGAGGTAATTGCACAGATAGGCTGAAGAGGGTGAGGAAGCAACTCTTTGACCAAAGGAGAGGGACTTAACATTCATGTGCCTTTGTTCTTCAGTTCTCTATTTTATCATCTTTCTTGGCCGAGACTAGTATCGTTCGTAACCTCACCCCCTCCCCCAAAAGAGCGTGTTCTTATCCTCGCACGTCGATGGCGGCATGTTTTCGAGTCACTTAACGTACCTCACCCCTCACGCCGGCCTGACCGATTACGTACAATATACATTCCTTGGCCCCTCGAAGCCGCGGGTGCCCTCCCGGACCTTCCCGATTACGACCCTAGAGGGGACTCACTATTCATATGGTGAGGAAGCGTCTCTCTCTTTTTAGTTCTTCGAGTTCGGCTACCTCGACCTCGTAGTCCCCGCCGAGTCCCTCCGGGCTCGGCTTTCTTGGGCTTCCGCGAGCCCGCTAACGCTACCTCACCCTCCCGGTCCTTGCCCTCGGCGCAAGACCTCCGATTCCTACTAATTGAGAGCCTTGCGTTAAAAGCCCTTCCTAAAATAGAGAAGAGATAGGAACAGACGTGTACCTCGGCGAGGCTGCGTAATTACATATATAATATGAATGAATCGCTCTTATGAGCCACTGCTCGAGCAAGGCTGGCTGTGAGGCACGAGGACAAAATCGGATATATACTTTTAGCAGAGCACCTCTTAACACTGATGAAGCCAAGGCACGAGGAAATAAGTTAGTAGTAGTGATGCATTAATCAGATGAAATGGGTGCTAACAGCTGCGCTACGCTAACTGCACTAACCTAACATGTGTCTAAAGTGGTGATAAAATGTACGGAAACGGGATTTCAGGGGCTTCAGAGAGAGTTGGAGGGTTGGGATTGGTATGTGCTTCCGTTATTGGCCTATCGAGGGAGTTCAGAGGCAAGTTGTAGGGCCGGGCTAGAGGTTCTGTATGTTTAGGTGGGATGGCTTATTAGTTAGAGGGGTAGTACTTTAGCTCTTTGATTCTCTTAGATATGCCATGCCATTTATCCGATCTGATCCGATTCGCTAGCCCTGTTTGTCCTGCCATTGCAACGAAAGCGATCAATTACACGTGTACGCCCTGCCAATAAATGACAAACCCAAGAATGTTCCAAGCGGGGATATCAAGCTAGACCTTGTTTTTAAGCAACAATGACGTAATAAATAACAAGCTTAGCTCTCAAGAATGTTCCAAGGTGGGGATATCCACAAAAAGCTAGACCTTTTTTGAACCCACACAATGACAAGCTCTAATCAACGTATAAGCTTGTGGTGTACACCTTCGTATCGTTGCCCTTGAGGCCCTGCCCATGCCATGCGATGTGCCGCCATGCCATCCATCCCCATCCTTGTCCTGCCCATGCCAGCCTAACAACCCAATTCACACCAAACCAATCCATTCAACGTGTGCCCAGCGATTCACCAAACCAAGAATGTGCAAAGCGGGAAAAATCCCAATGAATTTCTCCCTAATCGTTAGAATCATAAGGCCAGGTAATTCCGCCAAAGGACTTTGACTAGTCTTTTTTCCATACTAGTGTAAAGGTTAGGAAAGATGGACTGCTTTAACGAGTGGAAAGAAGGATGGACTTACCGGTATGGTTGAGGGAGGGTTCATTTTATCCCGTAATAGTGGAGGGTGAAGGTTTACGTTTGAAGGTGCTCTACCGAGGGTGCTTTGCTACTCCGCTTGGATTGGTTATTCAGAATGGATGGCTGCTGCGCTACTTGAATCGGCTTGGTTACTCAGCTTGGGGGATACTTGACTGGCTACTCGACTGTGGCTTGGCTAATCAGATTGGCTAATCGAATAGGATGGCTGCTGCGCTATTCTACTGCTTGGCTTGGATACTCAGCTGCTTGGATTGACTGCGCTAATCAACTGCGCTAATCGAATTGGGCTAATCGAATGGGCTAATCGAATGGGATGGCTACTAAGCTGCTTGGCTTGGTTACTCAGAATTGGATACTCGGGCTGGGCTACTCGGCTGATCAAATCGATTGGCTACTCGACTGGGCTAATCGAATGGGATGGATGCTTGGCTATTCGACTTGGCTAATCGGCTTAGCTACCGGGCTGGATACGGTCCCTATAAGCTCTTCTCACTCAGTGCATGAAAAAAGCAAGCTCTAAATGGGAAGTTTCTTCATGAAGGACTACTTAGGGTAAGTTCTACTCATGGGATGCTCTACTCTCATGGTGGGACTGGTCAGTGCTAGCTCTACTCAGTGCACCTAGAAGCTCTGGTCACAGCTCTAGTCAGTCAGTGCATGACGCTATTATCAGTGCCAAGTAGTCGATCATAGTTGATAGCCAGTGGTTGCCAATAGCCAGTTTCATCGCTTTAAGGTCATTACTCATAGCCTTTTGTGCTTGCCGATAGGAAAGCCAATAGTCGATCCAGGTGTCAATACACTAAATGCTGGTACTCCATGCCAAGTTTCAATGACAGGTTTCAATGCACTCGATGCCAAGAGTCGATACACTCGATGCCTGGTTTCAGTGTAGTCATAGCCCATAGGCAACAGTATCATAGCTGGTCAGTGATAGAATGAAGCTCTACTCATCAACACTATACTCATCGAACCTATATTCAGCGAACTTATATTCAGTGCATAAAGCTCTAGTCAATGCCCATTAGTCCGTGTGTGCCAATTAGTACGTGCCCACCAGTTGTTGATACCCCATGCCCAGTTGTATGTGCCCAGTCTCATAGCCATAAATGCATTGCCAGCCAGTCATTCTCATACATACCCGCCGAGAGATAAGAACCCTATTGGGAAATGACCCTATTGGGAAAGGCACTTACCCCTGCGTAACCGGAGTTACTACAGAGCTGACCCATAAACACCTGGCAGAGACAGGAAAGCTGGCATTGCCAACAGGACTACCCATGAGTCATAGACAGGAGGTGGTTGCCATAGACAGTCTCATTGCCATAGGGTGGGGCAGCCGCCGATAGCCACTAGTCATTGCTTGAAGATCATTGCCGAGAGCCCGTGGTCAACGATAGCCAGGAGGTGGAGGAGGTAGATACCCAGTATCATTCCCAGGAAGTGGTCATTGACAAGAGGTGGTCGCCAATAGACATCAGTTACAGGAGGTGATCTTTTACAGTGGTCGATGATAAGGAAGGAGGTGGGTCCTTTTTGATAGCCCCAGTCAGTGCCAATCATTCCCATAGCAGCAGCCATACCTATACCCTATACCTCGACCTATACCCCTTACCCTCTACCCTCGAACTAGAATAAACCGTGTATACATCGAACTAGACCTAGACCCTTGAACCCTCAACCTTGACCCTCCACGGAGGAACCCCCTCGAACTCACTTAATGCTACGGAACGGTTCCTACCTCGACGGTATCGAAGAAGGGAATAAGGAAGCATCATCGACCTCGCTCGCTTACTGGTACCTTCCTAGCGTGAATGAACCAATGTGTCTGTCTGTCTGTCGATGATCCTAAACTAAACAGGTGCGTTGTAAGTAATGCATTGTTCATGTCGTCCAATCTAGAGAGCCCATAGTTCCGTATAGTTCAGTGTGATGCGGTGCAGGTAGTAATGAAGTTTGCGTATCGTTCAGTGTGTAGCAGGTAGTAACCATGAGGCGCCCAGGTGTCTGTTTTCCTGTTCTTTGTTCACTGTATATTCTAGCTATGTTGTAAATTGTATATATACGTATATATACAATCTGTGTGTGTGTCAGTATCGGTATCTATAAGTTGCCGTATCCGCTGCCGTATCCGTAGTTGCCGTAGCCGTAGCCTTGCCCCACCCAATATGTTGGCAGTTGTCCGTCCGTTGGACCGCGCTCCCTCAAAAAATGTGTGCAATCAATATAATAAAGCAATCAAATCAAAATAAACATCTTCATCGAACTCTACATCCATCCATCCCTATCCAAATCGAACCCTGCGCCCATCCCCAGTGGGTATCATTTTTTGAAAGCGAAGGATCGGTGGTCGGGTTGTGTCGTCGCCTCGGGTTATTTCGTGTAGCCTATTGGGTTCCTCAAGCCAGAAAGCAAGCCGTCAAGTTATTAGTCGTAAGGTATCAAGCAAGAGATCTATCGGGCAGCAAGAGATCGAAGGCGGGTCACAAGGTCTAAGGTCGTCGAATGGTGGTCGATTTGTTTGTCGAGCGAAGCGTTCTGGCAAGCTCTTTGTAGGTCGGGTTAGTCGAGCGAAGCATAATCGTTGCTCTTGTATCGTGAAGCAGAGTCATCTCGTCAGATTCTTATTGCGAAGCAGAGTAATTCATCTCATCGGATAGCAAGATCGAGAGCGGGTGGCAAGAAGATCGATACGGGTAGCAAGATCGATAGACGGGCAAGAATAGATCGACGAACAGGTGCAATCGAGATCCGGGTTTCGAGATATAAGATCCCAGGCAGGTATTGAGAGAAGATCTCAGGAGGTATAGATAGATAGACGGGCAGGAAGATAGAGATACGTCCAGGTATAAAGATCGAAGATCTCAGGGAGGTGGAAACAGGGTATAGGATATGCCTTCCGTACGAAGGTGTTCCTGGGTGAAGGTAATAGAAGTACACCATCCATCTCATCGCCATCGTCCTAGGGTGACGGGAGAAAGAGAAGGGTAAGGGTTTGTTTGGTGGCTCCATCTGGCCCTGATAATAGAAGGTCTAAGCAATTCCTCCATCGTCGTCCTAGGGTGAAGGCATTTAAGGTAAGGGTAAGGAAGAAACCCATGCCATCCCACCTGGTGTTTCTAAGGTAAGGTATAATAGTGGTCCCTCCTAACAAAGTGATTCATATAGGCCATACATACCTCTTGAAGATTCCTAAAGTCAAGTGTGATAAAAGCATATACTGGCTGGCTGGTTGTGTCTGGGCATAATATCCAATATAAATCAATGTATTAAGCCCGTACACCATCCAACGAGGCTTTCTGATGAACCAACCAGTGAGTTTGGTCATTTCCGGCGGCTGGCTGTCCGTGACTTCTAAAAACGTCCTGAAATGCTATTTTAGACGTATTAAACATATTTTTGAGTGAGTTTTAGGCGAAGCCTTTACCGGGTCTCGAAATAGCGTTTTTATCAAGTAGATTCATTATAGCATTTAAGGTTGCACCTCTTACATCCGATCCAATGTTCGCTGTCAGTTTGGGGATTCCTAAGTGGGTTAATTGAGGCAGGCATTATCTATAGCTTAGTGGGTGCCCGGGGTGGTAACACGTAAGTAAAGCAATTAATCACTAGTATCCGGGGGTTCAGTCCGGCCCAACAAGAGAAGATAGTGCCCTCCGTCTTTGGAACTTAACCTCCTCCTTGGGACCAGACTTACACTCAGCCTTGGGAACCATTTAAAGGGTCAACTTTAGACCTCCAGCCTTTGACCTCAGACCTCACCTAGCTAGAATACTCCATACAGGCTATGACCTCACCTTTCAATACGCATTAAGCCACATTATGTACGTATGGTGGATGTCCAAAGTCCGTAGTCCGTGTCCGTATGAGGGATGTTCACTTTATGTTGTCCGCTTTAAGTCAATGCTTCCTGTCTGCCTTCTGTATGTCCCCTTTAGGATGTCCGTATTATGTGAGCTTTCTGGTTACCTCATTCAGGTTGACGTTCAGGTTGCCCCATTCAATCCGCCCCATTCTGTTAGGCTTTCTATATAGGCATTCGCCCCCCCGCTTCCCCCCTTTTCTCATCCCCTTTTATTCCCCCTTCTGTTCGCTTTCAGTGAGCATATGATGTACGCATTAAGTCCGATTCCGCTTCCTTTCCGTTTGATTTCCGCTTTAGGAAGTACTTATTCTGTGAGCTTTATGTTCGCTTTCTCCAGTAGAGCTGCTTGATTAGAAACAGAAAAAAGAATACTTTTTTCTTACTTACGAGCATTTACATTGAGACTGATTACATTGAGACTGATTGGATTGTATTTTCCACTTATTAGTCTTCTGAGTTGGCTGGCCGGGAAGGAGCAAAGGTAGGTGACTTATTAGTCTTATGGGGAGGCTAGTTCCAACTGAACCATCTGACAATAGCATGGACCCATCATTCATCTGAAATTGTTCCACCTTCTTCATCGTTCCCTCTTGTGTCTCCTTCACATCCACTCAGTAGCCCCTGAAGATTACCATTCCCATTATGAGCATTATGAACCTGATGCACTCTTGCTCTAGGGAGTCTAGGAAACTTCCCCCTGCCCCTTTCGAATCTCCCCCTGTTGCCCAAGGCGCCTCTATCAAAGAAGGCTCTCACATCTCCTTCCGGCACTTGCACTTGAAATGAAACCTGCAAAATGAAATCACATCTAATTATTTGTTTTTTTTGAATCAGTAAGCACTCTCCTATCTCCTCCAAAAACATGAGCATTTCTCTTTTTCCACATAAACCATAAGACTTCCGTGGGTGGAACTAACCATCCCAATCTTGTCATAAATTATCTCTTGAAATGAATCCCATCCAGCCTGCCATTGTCAAGGTCTTCTTGCATACTTGCTCCAAGGAAGAATTACAGGTCTCCAAATCGCTTGAGCATAAGCGCAAGAAAGGAACAGATGTTCCACAGTTGAAAGATTCCCACAATACAAACAATTCTGATTGGAAATGCTATAATCAGTAATAACCTTACCAATAGCCAAACATCCACTTCCCATTCAGGCTCTAGCTGTGACCTGGTTGCTTCTAAAGCTCTCTTCAAAACCGTGTAGGTTCTAAAATAAGTATCTTGCAAATTAGACCTTTGGGCTAACTCAGACCATGGAAGAATGTCCCTGTTAACAATGATATCGCTAAAGGCCAAAATTCGTTCTTTTTCCCATTCTACGGCAGAACAGCCTCTTATCAAGGCTAAGCGCTTACCACTGATGCACGAAATCTACCAGGGATACCTTAACATTTGACACTTTATTCCGGTTTTGAAGGGAAAATAAATAATTGTTTGAGACTACGATGCCTTCCAGTTTTGGGATTTGGCACCTTACCCGCCCTTGCCGCCCTTACTACCTTTGCCTCTTCTTTTTATGCTCTTGGTGGTTCTGGAACTCAATATCGATCTTTATAAAATGGAACTACGGGTGATGCTTAAAGGTAGACAACTGAATAAATGGGTTTTGGTTCCGCTGCTACCCCAGCTTTCTTTGTCCAATGGTTCTTATTGACGCGGGACATTGACATCTTGATGCGCTTTGATCTGGACATGAAGTGAGATCTTAGAGGCGCTTTACTATCAGCACCTGATTATTCTCGTTATACAGAGGCATCTTCTCTTCCTGCAAAGGCCTGATCTCGTTCATAATTTCGTACGCCAGCAATGGACTTTCTCTCATATGCTGGAGCGTAACTTATAGAAACACGCACAAATATTATAACATCAGAAGTAGTAACACATCCTACTGGGATCAAATAATGACCAACAAATAAGTGACTACTACATCTATAGGACTGGGATAATGGCTCTCGAACAAGGAAGAATGCAAGCGGATATGGAACCGGAGAAACTTCAATCGCTTCTTATGCTTTTGCTCGGTCAAAAACTCGATTTGTATTTGGTTATGGTTCACGGGCAACTCGGTCTCTTGCCGCCTCCATCTTTGGTGGTGCCTCTACCTATTCTGCTGCTGAATCAACGGCTGCTACCTCTGCCCACGCTGTTTCTTTGACTTGGTTACCCGGCACAGAATCTAGATCATCCGCTGCGGGGTTATCCACTGAATCAACGGGTAGAACAACCACTGCATTTGCCTCCACTCTTTCTGCTATCTACGCCTATGCTTGTACCTCTGTTGCTGAAGCCTTTGTTTCCACCTTGGTTTCCACCTTTACTGCGTCCTCTGCATTAGCCTTTGTCTATGCCTTGGCCTCTGCTACCGACTACGTTATAGTTGCCGCCTCTTACTATCGAACTAAAGGATCTGTATCTGGCTCGGATCAACGCTTCCTTGTTGTTTGGAGTTGACTTAATAGAGTTATAGTTATAGTTACTAAGCTAGTTATAGTTAGAGTGAAGGAGATTATTTTGTATTGTAGTTCCTAAGTAATCCTTTGCTTCTTATTACTAATAGAGTATTCCAATATATATAATACTAATATATATATATAATAATATATTAATAAGATAGATAAGATAGAGATATTGATAATCTGATATCAATCAAAAGTGAAGTCTAAGTCTAGTCTAATATCTAGGGATATATTACTAATGATATAAGAGTATATATCTTAAGTGAGTAATTTGTTCCTTTACCTTGTGTTCCTAATGAGAAGGGATGATAGCCTATAACTAATCTGATGATAAGGAAGAGATTAACTAATATAGCTAGAGGTTCCAAGGAGTTAAGTTATAATGATCTAACATGAGAGTACTGATCCTTTCCCTAATAGATAGTGTAGTTATATCGATATCGGAGGAATGGTGGTTTTGTTGGTACAAGGACTAGTCAAAACCTATGTTGAGGTGAGGCCTAAGGTGTTTGGTAGTTAGCTCATGTTATTGTCGATTCTTGTGCCGGGATGGAAGATGGTTCATGAATATAGTTGTTAGATATCGAGTTTCAGTCCTAGCTTTATAGAGGAAGAGTTAGTCCTAGCTTTATAGAGAGAGTAATAGATTGCTTAGGGAGTTGTGTGAACCCATGCAAGTAGTGTACTGAGGACCTAGTTGTATTAGGATAATCTCCTACATAGGGAAGAGAGTAAGAGATTGATTCCTTACCTTCACTGGGTTCAGGTAAGTCTCTTTGATTCCTTATCTAAGGGATAGAGAAACTAATATAATGATAAGTAATATCTTCCTTATATACCAAGTTATAATAGGTTCCTTAGCAATTGTTGTTAACCTTAGCATGAGTCCTTATTCTGTCTTAGGTCAATAGTGTATCTCGATGGATAGATAGATAAGGGCTAGTTTATTGGTACAAAGCCGGCGTCAAAGTTCTTGTTGAATTGAAGTCAAAGGGTGGAGTACTGCTGTTTTTCGTTTCTTTTTGTTAGTGCTTGTTGGAAGGTTCATAAATATAGTTGCTCTAGTCAGAGCTTGTTGTTCCTAAGATAGTAAGAGATTCACTTATCTAGTTAGAGGTTCCTTGTGTTAGGAGTGAAGTAATGGGAAAGATTCCTGTTCCTTGTGTTTCCCAGTTATGTATACTTAGTAATATCTTTCTGTTCCTTGTGTTTCCCTATGCAAGTGTTGTATACCGAGGAATAGAATGCTTTATGTTGTAGTTCCTTAGTTATCCTGTACTAGCTCAATTGTGTTGATCTATCGATCTAGGAGTCAGTGTGGTTTTCTTCATCAAACTATAAGAAAACTCGTGTTGGAAGTAAAAGGTAAGGGTTCGGTACTAGAGCTAATGTTATCGTGTCTTTTTCCGGCGTAGTTTGATGAATAACATCTATTTTGTGAGATGCTTCCTATTGTTTCTAGCTTTATAGAGTAAGAGCTTCTTCCTTATAGAGTCTCTTATTGCTCTTAATATTCTATTGCTTCTAAGAGAATCTAATATGACTAATAGATAGAGTATTGAATCCATTGGGATTTCCTAATGATAAGATAGTAAGATATTCCAAGTTAGGAGTTAACAAAGAATGATATCAGAGTAGATTACTTATATTCCTAATATAGTTCTAGATTCCTTATAGAAGTTAGGAGTTAACTCATAATGATATAACAGTATCTTCCTTATATTCCTTCTAGAGCTAGAGGTTCCAAGGAGTTAAGTAATAATGAGGAAACATGATAGTACTGATTCTTTCCCTAATAAATGGTATGTTTAGATCGATATCGTAATCAGGGTAGGTTTGTTAGTAAAAACCCGGCGGCAAAGTAGTTGTGGAATTGAAGTAAAAGTGAAATGCTAGTATCGGTTTCAATGCTAGTAAATGCCAGTATTCAGCTAGTAGAATGCCAACATGAGCTATCAGCTCGAATGCTAACATCGTTGAGTCCTCATCGGTTTTCCGGCCCACCCATATGAATGTGTGAGTCGATGGCGGCCTTTAGTCGAGAGTTCCCAAGAGGCTCACCCTACCGGCCCTCGACTTCTCGGGTGCGCCGGATACCCGGCCTCTCCTTATGGTCGAGCGTCCGACTCGCACCTTATGGTCGAGCAACTAAAGTTGATGGCGGCCCTCACCTTTTTAGGGAAGGTGAGCGATAAATCGCTTGTGGGATGGAATAATTACATATATAATATATGCTTTTTAAAATAATATTCGAGATGAATACCCCCAATTCCTGAAAGGAGTATGGGTGGAGAAATGCGGGTCGCTGCTGGGAGGTCCAACCCTAAGCTTACTTCTCTTCCGTTCAGTTGCTAAAACAGTATCTATATTAGAATCAATGGCGGCGAAACACTCCTTGGCGGCGAAACACTCCTTTCCCTTTGGTCAAGCCTGCTTACGCATCCTTCGAACAACATATTGCTGCCTGTAACAAGGCCCCTCTATACCTCTTTCTGATAGTGCCGATGCGCACTTACATTTCCCCCCAGGAAATAATCGATCTGATTCTTAGCTTCTATTGGGGTGTGGAAAGTCTCTTAGTAGCCGAAAACAAAGATCCCCAGTTTACTCTTCAAAATTGCCCGGCTTCGATGACCTACATCATTGGTATTAAAAACCCCATATACACCGCCGACCCGCCGCCAACGTAAATGGCCAATATTTATAGCAAAGATGTTCAAAACCGCCTTACTCATAAATATATCCAACCCTTTTCCTATGGAGACTCACAATAAACGCTCCTAGTTTCTCAACAAACCCCTCGCTAAGTAGCTTATCCCAAGAGCTAGCTACCAGAATATCTGCATAACTTCCCTTAATATTTTTTAAGGCCTCACATTCTAAAATGGAATGCTTTTATGTTTCCAGTTTTACGGAGGAGAAAAAAATACATACTTTTTCTTCCCACGCTTCTTTTTTCCTTTTCCAGTGCCCTGTTTCACAACGAAGTTGATGCGAATTAGTAATTAACTAAGCAATATGAATTTTGGCTCTCCAAGAAATATTGGCCCCTATGTAAATTTTTTGTTGATGATTATGAGTGGGATTAAACTCTTCAATATAATACTTTTTCTTTCTCCTTAGCTCCTTATCGCAAATCTGCTTGTGGAACTTATCCATAACAAAAGATTTTATATTTTTATTGTTTGTGGGACACATTTTTAAGTAAATACCCCATTTACTAAACCATTTGGTATTTTTCCACATTCAAGTCTTCTTTATTTTGCGTAATATGTCATTAAAGAAAACCTTAGTCCATTTTCCCTCTTCCATTTGCTCTTTTTTTTGTAAATACCTTCTGACTCACACCATAACAATTGCTTCAATAGGAGAAGCCCCTGTTTCGCTGAACAAGATAGCATAAGGAACTGCACTTTTAATTTTGAATTTGTTTGTAATCAAGCGTTTCTAAATTTTTTCAATTTGTTTCCACTGCATGTCGGATGTACTACTAGCCTAAAATTCACAGTTACCGTAGAGAATCATCGGAATCACTAAAATCCAAAAAAGAGTTTGAGTGCTTTTTCAGTCCCATAACTTTTCCTCTCTACACCTATTTTGAAAAGAATAAAATTATTTCCAACCTCCCAAAGTTATTTTATTTCTGTATCGTCCTAACTTAGATTTCTGTTGAAGTCTATTTCGAGGTATTTGTAATCTGAAACTTCTTCCAGAGTGTTTCCTTCAAAGTAGAACGTATGTTGGTTATGTTTTATTTTGTTAGAAAAACCACTACTTTTGTTTTGCTAAGATTGACTTGCATCCCCACCCTTCCACAAAAATGCTCTAGGGAAATTAAGTGCTCTTGCAAACGAAGAGCATATTTAGCAATCAAAATAAGGTCATATTCATACAAAATAATCCTTATAAAAAACTTGCCCAAATGGATACTGTCACCCCCTTGCGAATTCAGCCACTCTTCGAGCTTGTCGATATATAAACCAAAAAGGGTAAGAGACAATGGGAAACCTTGCTTGACCCCGATACCACTTCTAAAACTTTTAGAGATGCTTGCTAAAGTTCTAATTTTGACTTTCACCTCTTCATACAGCCTATGCACAACTGCTCTGAAATGCCTATGAACCCCAGGTTCCTCCATTTTGTGCCACAACTTATACTTAGGAACCATGTCAAAGGATTTTCTGAAATCAACAAAGCAACAAAAGGCTTCTTCCTTTTTCTCCCATGCTTTTTCAATGATGTTCCTTAAAAGTTATACCATGATCAACTGTGGAATATTTAGGTCTAAAACCTGCTTTCCCTTTAGCACATTTATCTCTTTCTTCAGCCCACTTGTTGATTTTATCTTCTAACATGCTTCCAAATAGCTTTGCAAACAAGGGGTTTATCATTATGGTCCTATAATTGGAGGGATTATTGACGTCACCACTCTTGAAAAAAGGTATTTCTAGACTAGTTGTCCAATCTGTGGGGAACCCTTGTTGTATGATATTGTTGAAAATTTTTATAATGTGAGGTGTAAGAATTTTTAAGCCCCACTTTAGATACTCTGCTTGGAGTTCAGCTAATTCTTTTGCTTTTGCAACACCCAACTTCTTGATACCCATGTTGAAAATGGCAACAAGAAATATTGAAAATGGCACCCAAAAGGCTTCTAGTTTAATTTTACCATAATTAAATTAGAAGTAAATTGTAATTCCACATCACATGACAACTTGTACGATTTAACTGAGTCAAGAAGACTTAGTTAGAACAGTCAATTCGAGTTGAGGGTCAAACTGGAGGCATGTAGAGTTCTCCCTAAGTTTTAGGGGGTCCAATTGTTGTTTATTTTGAGTTGTAATTAGTTAACTCAATTATTTGAGTTAAAATCAGTTTTACTAGTTCTAACTAAGAGATGAGCTAGTGATAGGTCCAGTGAATTAAATATGATTTGATTCGAATGCAGTGATCAATCAGATAACTGATAATTCGATATAAATTTTTGTTGCATGTTAGTTCTAAGGAAGGCCCAGTTGAGATTGGAGTTAAAGGGAAGAGAACTATCAATTGTATAATTAGAAAATTGTACGGGTCATGCATGAGATCATCAGGACGCCTTGGATGTATTGTGAAATCTATTGATGGGAATTTCCTAATTAATAGGGGCTCAATTATCCTAGGAATGTGTGAGCAAGGATGTTTAGGCAGAGGAAAGGAATTGGTTATATTGGACCAAACTTCCCAAGATCAGAGTGAGATAGACAGATAGAGTCTAGAGGTTTCTCAGGAAGGGAAATAACATTGTATTGTTTCATTTTCTTGAATTAATGCAACAAACAGATAACAAGTTTGTTAGCTGAGGCTTTCCCTAGATACATATTTGTGTTGTACGATTGAAATTCTTTCTCTTTCTTATTCATGTGATTGTGAGATCGAAATTGGTTTTCGCATATTGTAGAATAGATTCAGTTTTTTTTTTTACCATATTACACGATCAGTTGAATCTATGTGGGTTTTATACATGGTATCAGAGCAGGAATCACTATACAAGAGAAGAACTAGAGTTTGTTTTGAACAGGTGAATCTAATTTGTAGATTTATTCTTTAGGACTAACAACATATCAAGATGTCTTTCTGTGGATTGAGACTCAAATATGCCCTTGAGAGTAATTCAAATTATAGCATGGAAGAATAGGATGGAGGCAGTGTTGGAGGAAAATTTATTGAAGTAATTCATAGATATTGATATTTCGAGCCAACAACATATGATCAACTTCTTGATGCTTGGAAGAAGAATGTAGCAAATGCGAGAATGATTAGGTTAGAATGAGTTCGAGATCTTATTGTCTCGAACCTCCATGGAAAGGAAACTCCATATGTTATGTGGAACGCCTTAACATATCTATTTTAGAATATCAGCGACCACAGGAAGTTGGCGCTGAAGGACAAGCACAAAAAGATCAAGATGGAGAAGGGCAACATGATCCCAAAATACTTGACGAAGTTCACTCAATGTTGAAATGAGCTTGGAAGTGTTGGTGTGACAATTCCCAGGATGATTTGGTGAGCCTACCACTTCTAGGCCTTCCCAAGAGTTGGCATAGCTATCAGGACTCGTTGAATGGGAGGGAGAATCTACTAGAGTGGGAGTGATTGTGTTCCGACTTTGTACAAGAAGAGATAAGGTGGAACACAAGAGACGGGACCTCTTCCAAAGAAAAAGAAGAATATTTTGCATTAGTTGGAAAAGGCAAGAAATCCAAGGGAAATAAGTCCCAAGGCGAAGAGGGAAAGAGAGACTTGTCCAAGATCAAGTGTTTACACTATCACGAGTACGAGAAATATGCCACGAAATGTACATATAAGGCAAGAAAGAAGGATCTTGCAGTTGCAGTAGCAGGTGAAGCTCTAGCCTCACAGTTCAAGCTTGATTTTACTCTAATTGGATGCATGGCTAGCACTGTAATGGGATGCATGTGGTATCTTGACAACGGTGCCTCATTCCATTTGAAGGGGAATAGAGATCTCTTTAGTGAGTTGGAGGAGAAATGCCTCAAAAAAAACATAGAGTTTGGAGATGACGGGAGGTATAACGCCACCAACATAGGTACAGTTACCTTTTAGAGGAAGTCTAGCTCCCCTCTCATACCAAATGATGTTTTGTTTGTTCAGGTACTAAAGAAGAAACTTGTTTCCATAGTGGTATTGAAAGACTGTGGCTACGATGTGATATTTAGAAAGGAAAGGTTTTCCTTAGACACATCGCCACGGGACATGTGAAATAGATCAGTGCACGAGTCAATAACCTGTATTCTCTTGAGGTAAAAGATGCATGCAAATCCTTGAGGAACAAGGAAAAGGTTAGAGATTTGGTGGTTGAGAGGGAGCAAGAATTAATTATCAACATGTAGCCTCAAAAATTTTTGGAGCAGCCATAATTATAGAAGTAGAAAGGAGACCGAGTGGAGGCATCCATTGAAGCAGAGACCTCCAGTAGGGGGAAATTTCGAGCCAAGTGGGCAAAGGGAGCACATGCAACCATACCTCTAGGTGAGAGGTGGGGCGATGTGAAGTCATAGTCCCAAGAGTGCAAAAATTTGGGCAGGGTCCATTGAGATGTCTTGTCTCATGGATCAGTACCTACCTACGGGGGAACCACAGTACAAAGTAGTAGGTTGGATCAATAATGGTTGATGCAGTAAGATGCCAGAGTGACAGATGTAAATATTAGCAGCAGTCAAATACTGGAGCACATAGCAGAGTTTGTAGAAATCCAGATGGCACAAATGCAGATTTAGTAGCAACGTATAGTTTTCAGTAGATAGTGCAATAGCTAATAGCAGTCAGAGACTCTGGAGACATATGCATAAATTTGATTCATTTTGGTTGCTTTTCAGTTTCCAAAATTGCAATAGCAACAACACTAGAGATAATTGTTGCATGAAAAACATTCCAAAGGTACAAGATCAGGATAGAGTTGAATTACTTTCTTGTTGAGAAGGAGTGTTGAAAATGCCAACAAGAAATATTGAAAATGGCACCTAGGAGGCTTCTAGTTTAATTCTCCCTTAATTAAACTAGAAGTAAATTGTAATTCCACAACACACGATGGCTTCTATGAGTTAAATGAGTCAATAATACTTAGTTAGCTCAGTCAATTCAAGTTGAGGGTCAAACTAGAGTCATGTAGAGTTCTCCCTAAGGTTTAGGGGGTCCAATTGCAGTTTATTTTGAGTTGTAATTAGTTAACTCAATTATTTTAATTAAAATCAGTTTAACTAGTTCTAACTAAGAGATGAGCTAGTGATATGTCCAGTGAATTAAATATGATTTAATTCACATGCAGTGACCAATTAGATAACTTATAATTCATTATAAATAGTTGTTGCATCTCACTTCTAAGGAATGCCCAGTTGATATTGGAGTTAAAGGGAAGAGAACTATCAGTTGTATAATTTGAAAATTGTACATGTCATGCATGAGGTCATCAGGACGCCTTGGATGTATTGCACAATATATTGATGGGAATTTCCTAATTAATAGGGGCTCAATTAGCCTAGGAATGCATGAGCAAGGCTGGTCAGGCAGAGGAAAGGAATTGGTTTAGTATTGGACCAAACTTTCCAGGATCAGAGTGAGACAGTTAGAGATAGTGCACAAATTTCTAGGGAAGGGAAATAACTTTGTATTGTTTCATGTTCTTGACTTAATGCAATATACATATAACGAGGTTTTTAGCTGAGGCTTTCCCCAGATACATATTTGTGTTGTGTGATTGAAATTCTTTCTCTTTCTTGTTCATGTGATTGTGCGATTGAAATTGGTTTCCATAATTTGTAGAATTGATTCAGTAGTTTGTTTTAGTATATTATAAGATCAACTGAATCTATTTAGATATTTTTACAACCCATATCTACCTCTTGCACCATGAAGAGTTCAATATCAATGTTGACCAAAGGAGGAGGGTCAACCTTGGTATTCTACTCATAAATTTGTCTTGCATAGTCGAACCATTTAGAAGTTGTGGTTCTATTTTCAGTTTGCATCTTTCTCGATTGGAGCTCCTTCCAAAATGATTTGGGGTTATTTTTCCCACGGAAGCTTAGTTCTTCTCTCCTTGAAACCATGAAATTAACCTTTTTCTTTATTAATATATGCTTGTAAGTTTTGAGCTTTATGTTATCCTTGTTTGACTCTTTCCACATTCTCCTTTTCTTTTTTCTTTCCTCATCAAAACAAGCACTAATCAGAAAGCAATTTGTTGTAGGATTCTTAATTTTTCCTCATTTTCACTCTAAAAGTGCATCTCGAATTAATTATGTTAATTCATCACTATCAATGCCATGCATTGGAATTTTATTCTTCTCGAAAATCCTATTTAGCATTATTTTAAAGGTGTTACAATTTTTTGGAGTCAAAAGAATTCTTCCCTTTGGGATATTTTGTTGAACATATTGAGTTTTTGACCCTAACTGCTTGTTTCTAGTCCAAGAGAAACTTAAATAAATTGGCTTGTGATATGATTTTAAGTCCCAAAGATGATATCTAATCAGAACTTCCTCCAAACCATGTGAGAAAATTACATAATCTACTACACTTTCTCCATTGTAAGTATTGCAAGTGAAATTACCAAAATTTGCCCATCTAGTCAAACCATTAAAAATGACTAAGTCAAAATCCCCACATAGAGTAAGAAATTATTTAACAAAGATATTGTAGCCATTATCCTCTGAAATTATTTCCCCTAATGATTACTCTCTTATGTAAGCCAGATAGGATCACAATATTCTTTACAACAAAGAATGCTAGCTTGCTCACTTGTAGTCCTAGCGTTTAAATCACCCACTATAAGGACTTCACCTAGTTGCAAATATGTTGCAATATCTTCTTTTAAGGCTGCAAGGGGATATTTTTGGTCAATCCCTCTACTTTGGTAAGTTTTTGAAACTTACGGTGCAAAGTAGCATGTTGCAATTCTAATGTGATTTCCATTTAATGATATTTTAAGCCAAATGAATTGTTTATTTGAGTCTTCTTTTTCTAATTGAATGAAATAACCTTATTTTTACCTCACTAATACCATGATACCCCCATGTCCTTTTCCATTCCTTGCTGCCTTGTTCCACACTGCCTTCTTCCAACACCATTCAAACAAAGGTGTTTTTCACCCTTGATGCTCATGTGTTTCTATGAGACAAATTATGTCTCTATATTCCATAATAGGCCCTGACCCAGGTCCTTGCCTCCATGGGTAACCTTTACAATTCCAACAAACTAATCTTAAGGAAAGTTTTGTAAGACTTGGTTGCTATTTCTTTTGACATGCAAGACTTATAGTTGAGTCTTTGTCCCTGCTTGCCCATACTGACCTTGCTTCTTGATTTCCTGCTAAATAATTGGTTGACTCTTCTTTGTTACCATCTCACTCCTCTATTTTTTAAGGAGGTCCAAAACGCGCTATCACAACTTTACCTTTAGAAATCCATGCTCTCTTGCCCTTGTCCCTTGCTTCCCTAACCTTTACCATTTCCTCCCTCATTTCCTCTTGTTGTCTTACAGTTAAATCTTATTCTAGAAAAAATCAGGAACCCCTCAAGAGTTGCTTCTTGCTTAGAATGATATATTTATCACAAAATCTAGGCATGATGAATTTTATGATCCTGGCTCTCTCACCATTAATCTTACCCACCCTCCATGCTTGGCATATTTCTCCTTTCCAAAGAAAATTTTCTTTTAATAAGTCCCTTGCAAGGTTAAGAGTACATCCATTTTCCCCATAGTATTTCACCCCTTTAATAATTATGTTTTGAAACACCTCCTCCCACATTTGTCTGCTTTCACCAGTTTACATGGGCCAGGGTAAAAATGAGCTAAGAGTCACTATGATAATATTCAACCTCCTATATGACCTTAACTAAATGGAGTTGACAAATTAAGACCTTACTAACTTCCCTTAGGTGCTACAGGACCTCCAGGAGCAACCCAACCTCTCCAGGTGTCCAACCCCTGAGATAACTCTCTTTTCACTGAATTGGAGCCTCAAATGCTCCCTTTCCAAGGCATGTAAGTGACTATAGCCCTCTTGTCACTTCCATAGGCCTCCTTCCATTGACTGTGGAATTTTCCAATCATTTCTATGCCAACAACCCTGGATTATGAGCCACTTTTTCAGGGCTAGGACTTAGGCCTTTTCCCAAAAATCAGTGAAATTTCTAGAAATGATGAATGATATAGAAACAAGGCTTATAAACCAAAACTTGAACCAACCCTTAACCTGACCTATCCCAACCGATACTGACATTCCTTCAAACACTTGGTAAACATGCAACCTATAGGTCATGAATGCATATATGAACATAAGGATATGGAAAATTATCTGAGGTTTAACAAGAAGGGCTAATGGCTTCTTACAATAGCTGGCATAACACCAATCCGGTATTGCAATCATTATTCATTCAGTTACAAGTAAAAACATGAAGATAGCCATAAATAAGATCTGTCATAAAACCATGCTTATAAACAACATATAACCAGATAAATAATAATGAGATAACAACCATTAAATACACATAAAAAAAATTACATTTACTCATCAAAAGCAAGAGAAAATTAGCTCTTATTAAACGTAGGAAAAATCCAACCATGTCTGGGACTTCCACGCACCACCTGACCATATATTGGGCTAAACCAAATATCTCTTTCAGCCAATCACCCCCATGCCATATTTCAGGCATGAATGTGGGATATCATGGGATAAACCAATCCATAAACAACCAAGGGAATGCAGAGGTTAAACACCTCCACCCTCACCATACCATTATCTCACCTAAAATGGTGTCGAGATCACAAAACCAAACCAATATTCGATGCCTCATAATTCCTTCATCATCCCTTGAGGAATTTTCTTGTCTCCACCCACCTGTTGAGGGCTTCCTGGAGAAAACCATCTCCACCCCCAACCCTTGGGATTTTCTTGAGACCACCTCACCCAGATCCAAAATATTCTGGAAATCCAAAGCTCAAACCGATAAAGAATCCAATCACACTATCGCTATTTGGAAATGGAAAGGAAGGCTGAAATCCATTGTCGAAGCCCAACAAAATCCATGCCAATGATAAAAGAAGAACCAAATACCAAAATGCACATACCATTCATGTCAAAACTAGCTAGGAAATCATACATGAAACATGTTACCTACAAGTATTCCTCTCAAAGCTGCTTGATCCAATTTTTCCTTGCTTCATCCTTTCTTTCCTTTGATTTCCTTGTTCTTCCTTTGCTCGCTTGATTTCCTTCTCCTCTTGGTGCTCTTCTCCTCTCTAAATCCAACTCCAAAACTAAACTGAAAAAAGATACCAATAGATGCTTTGAGGTATTTTTATTATTGATGCCTCTAATTTCTTCATTTTCCTCTATTTTCCTTCAATTTCATCCTCACATGCAACAAATGACCTTTCACCTTCCATTTCTCCTCATTTCATTTATTTTCTTAGAATAAATTCCAAAAACACATTTTTTTCCTTTTCAAAGCCTTAGCCATTTCCTTTGCCAATTTCCCCTTAGCCATAAACACAAGTGATCCCCACTGGATATTTTTCCCAACATTTAAGGTTAGAATAAGTGTCCCTTGATGGTGGTCGTATTTTTCCTTTATTAACTTTATTACATGATTTTTTTTAACCCGGGGCTGTTATGGACCCCTCCCCCTTAGGGAACACCATACTCTGTGTTATGTGACACATACAACCAACAAAACCGCTGAAAACCAAAAACATACTGCCTCTGAAGCTTTATAACCCAACTCGTTGTAGTATTTAGAATAACATCCTGCTTGAAAGCAAAACCATCATGACAAACATGACAACATGACAACCATATCACTTATTGGAGCTTTATAACACAACTCATTGTGGTATTTACAATAGCAACCATACATAAATATGCAAAAATAAAAATAAAAAGCTCATTTGCCTCCACCGAAAAACAATGAAGGATACACATCCCACATATTATCGGCCATCTACCATGTAGCTTCATCGGGGAAAAAGTGCTTCCAGTACACTTTAATTTGCTCGATTGTTCGGTTCTGGAGCATGAGATGTTTCCGCTGCAATATGCACTGAGTTCCGGTTGGAATTATCCTTTTAGTTCCACCTGAAATACAAACCAATCAATAACATGATCAACATCCTTTCCATATATTTTAAACAATGAAACATGGAAAACACCATGAAATTTCATTGTCAGAGGCAATGCAAGTTTGTAGGCCATTGGTCTGATCCTCTCAAGAATCTCAAAAGTCCCGCAATACCATGGTGCCAACTTGGCACATGATCCAATCCTCAAGGAACTCTTCTTGGGCTTGATGCGCAAATACACATGCTCCCCAACTTGAAACTCATTAAAATGCCTTTGCTGGTATGCGTAACTCTTCTGCATGTCCTGTGTTGTCTTTATATTCTTATTGATAACCTACATTTCTTGTTCCATGTCTGCCAACATGTCTGGTCCAATAAGTACCCTGTTCACCGTATCAAGGCGTGAATGCCTCCACATCTTCAAGGCGTGAATAATAGCTGCCAACTCAAGATCATGAGTCACATAGTTCTACTCATGTTCATTCAGTTTCCTAGAATCATATCACACCACCTATCCCTCCTGCATAAGGACTCCACGAAGCCCTCTCCTGCAAGCATCTGTACACACTATGAAATCTTTATCTGGATCTGCAATATTTAACATTGGAGAATTTTTCAACAACTACTTCAAATGTTCAAAACTAGTTGCACATTCCTCTGCCCATTCAAATTTCTTACCTTTTTCTCTATAATGATGTAATAGGATATAAAATGCGTGAGAAGTTCCTAATGAACCTCTTGTAGTAACCTTCTAGTCCCATAAATGATCTAACTTCGTCCACATTTATAGGAGCTTCCCATTCCATGATATCTTTTATCTTTTCTGGATCCACTGTTATTCCTTCCTTGGAAAAAAACATGTCCTAAGTAATTTACCTCTGCCTGAAATAAACTTTACTTATTAAGCTTATCATACAATTGATGCTCTCTTAGCAATCTCAACGTTACTGCTAAATGCTAGGCATGCTCTTCCTCATTCTTAGAATATATTAGGATGTTATCAATGAATACAATAACAAACTTGTCCAAATAAGGATGCAACACATTATTCATCAAGCACATAAAAGTAGTTGGGGAATTAGTCAAACCAAAAGGAACTACATCAAACTCATAATTCCCATACCTAGTCCTGAAAGCAACCTTATAGATGTCCTCTTCTTTGATGTGTACCCAATAGTATCCAAATCTCAAGTCAATCTTTGAGAACACTATTTCTCCCTTCAACTAATCAAACAAATCGCCAATCCTTGACAATGGGTACTTGTTCTTGATCGTCACCTTGTTCAGCTTCCTGTAATGAATGCACAACCTGAGAGTACCATCCTTCTTCTTCACAGATAATATTGGTTCACTCCAAGGTGATACACTTGGCCTAAGGTATCCCTTATCAAGCATTTCCTTTAACTGCAACTTCAACTCTACTAGCTCTGGAGTGCTCATCCTATAAGGTGCCTTTGATGCTCGTGCTACCACTGGTACCAACTCAATAGAAAAGTCCAGTTCTCTGTGAGGAGGAAACTCTGTAATCTCTATGGAAAAGACATCCTGAAACTGCTACAAGACTAGATACCTCTTGAATATTTTTTCATCCTCAACATCCTTACCCTTATCACTAGAAATATGAACTATAAACATTACACACCCTTTCCTAAAACTACGCTTAGCTTGCATAGTTATGACCATCCTCATTGATGTATGCTTCTTCCTTCCCTTCAAGATTCTCTTTTCCCCATTATCATCCAAGCATTCAATAGCCTTGTCATAGCAATATACTTTGGTCATGTGGAGATACATACAATTCCTACCCAAAAACAAACAATATGATCCCAATGGAAATAGGTTTTGATGTGTTGTTGTAGGCATACCATTCAACTCAAATGCATAAGTTCTTACCCAATGATGGAGTCTCTTCTTATTACGTGTATTCAAATTCCATATCAATAATGGATTCCTGATGATATGCCTTCTTGTTGTCCACAACTGGATAAATTAGATGAATATTATGACCAATATCCCAAACTATATGTGCCTCCTGAGCACTACAGATATGAGGCCTACCTCCTCGGTAAAATGGACAATCCTTCTTGCGACGATCTTTTCCACATATCCAACACTGCAATGGTCCTCTACCATCACCTATAGTCTATTCCTCTCTAGGTTGTGACCCATGTCCCTTCTCAACTGCATTTAACCTCTTATAAGGAACCACTTTTTCTTTCTCACCTGCATCTTGAGGTATTCCCCGCTTCGGTGTCCATAAATTTACGCTTTGACTGCTCATAACAATGCTTCAACTTCGGGATGACCTCTTCCAATGATCTATGATCATCAAATTTAATCTAGTCCCTATATGTTATTGGTAATCCACTGATGAATCTTTGAATCTTAGCCTTCTCATCCTTGAGATAAGGCACATACCTCAATAGCTCCAAGGATCTACTAGTATACTCATCATTTGTCATAGAACCCATTTGTAGCTCATAAAAATCCTTAGCTTTGTGATCATAGTATCTCTCTGATAAGTACTTCTTCTTGAAGAGCCTCTTGAACTCATTCCAAATCAATTCTTATTCCTAAATTCCTTTGAAATTCTTTACATCTTCCCACTAGATATATGCTTTCCCTTTGAGACTAAAAGTGGATATCTTGGCTTTCATGTTCTCTGAGTAGCTATACAATCTGAAGAATTTCTTCATTCCAAGCAACCATGCATCTGCATATTCTGACTTCTTCATCTCTCCATCAAATGTAGGAGGCTTCATTTTCTTGAACTCCTTAGGAAAATACTCCCTCCTCCTATAAGGATAATGACGATGATGACTATGATGATGTCTCATGCATGAGGAACTAGCATGATGCCCATACATAGCAGTCCTCCTATCAGGTGTATCTAGTAATCTTCCACCTCTAACCAAGTCCCCTATATCCATCCTATCTCTGGACTGAGATCTGCTACCATAAGATCCATTAGTTTTCTCTTCCTTCTCTTGAATGGTCCTTAACTATCCTTGTTTCAAAAATTCTGACAAGCTCTGAAGAATCATTGCATTAAACTCTATCTGCTTCTCTAGATCCCTTGGAAGTCTTTCCTAAGAGTCAACCAAACTGTCATTGTCTTCTTTGCAACTTCTGATATCTGCCCTCAAGCTTCTCAATGTATTTGCTATACCAGGAGAATACTCTTCTCCTTGCTACCCAACTGATTTGTAGGGAGAGTCACGGGAACTATAGTCTACCATCTTGCTATTCATCTTTGATTCTATTCTTTTTGCAAGTGTACCATGTCAGATAAACCAAATAGATACCAAAATCAAATCCATACCTCATTGATGTTCAGGGGAGGCTTATCTCATCTACAAGATTAGTCCACATTAGCATGTACATTTATAATCATAAGCATATCCATATAATAACATAACAACATACACCATCATGCATGACCATACCAATTGTTTACCATGACCCCATTCATGACAACCATAACCGTGAAAACATCAGATTTTACCCAAATAGAGCACAACTCACTTTGATACCACCTTATAACGCATTCTCCCACATTTACTGGCTTTCACCAATTTAGCCAGGGTAAACATGACCTAAGAGTCATTATGATAAGACTCAACCTACTATATGACCTTAAGGAAATGGAGTCGACAACTTAAGACCTTATTTATTTCCCTCATGTGGTACAGGACCTCCAGGAGCAACCCAAACCCTCCAGGTTTCCAACCCCTGAGATAACTCTCTTTTTCAATAATTTGGAGCCTCAACTACTCCCTTACCAAGGCATGCAAGTGACTATATCCCTCAAGTTTCTCCCATAGACTTGTGTTATGCAACTGTTACACAACATTTTGTCACTGTCCTCGTAATCCCCATCTCACCCATTGGAGGGTCATTTCTGTAACCACTAAGTAGTGTCATGCCTTGAAAAAAACATCACTACATTCCTTTGCATGAGAGTAACATTCCTGTTGTTGACAATTCCCTGAGCAGGACTGTAAAAACCCTTGTTTTTGCCTTGGCGCAAGTATTAAGTTACACTCCCACCCCGAGCTAGAAAATTAACACCGAGCTCGCGCCAATTGGCGCTCTTTCCTAGTTAAGCATCCACACCAAGCTATTTATGGAATATTTTTTAAAAATAGAGGCAGAGGTTCTATTCCAACCACCTCGAGGACGAGTCATTGGGAGTGGTTGAACTGAAAAAACCTCTGACTCCCTCCTTTAGTTAGTAGTTTCCACCTCCCTTGACACTCTCCTAAAGGATAGGACTCCCTCCCACCTTTGTAGGGATTCCAACCTCCTCCCTTTCCTCTATAAAAGAAACTATATCTCTTAGTACAAGCTAGCTAAACTTGGAGAACTGATACTATATCTGAATGACTAGAGAAGATGGATAGTAGGAATTATGTTGGGGAGAGCTTGAGTCTATGCCTTTACCCTGTCTGAATTCCCTGATGAACATCTGAGACATGCTTCGTTTGAACCCTTCTGGAGGAGACTGTGATGTCAAAGCATCGGTTGTAACTCTTCCTTCTATTCATTTATATACATGACTATTGTTTAGTTCCACTATTGCGTTATGATGTTTGCGTAATGCGATATGTTTAGCGCTCTTTGACTGGTTAATAGTTATGACTGAAACTATGCTATCGTATGTTTTTCTTGTTTCTTGTTCTATGTGCAGGTATCTAGGTGTAACATCGAACGAATTGTGATTTTCCAAGGCAGGAGTGAGAGGCTACTACTCTTTCCACAACGACGACAACATTGGATTCCAAGTAGGTCGATCTACCATGTCTCTTGTTCATTCATTAACTAGGAAGAAACACTTTAGCATGTCCCTTTGTTTCTAGACCCACCTTAGGGCTAGTGGGATCATATCTTTCCGCAGACAGGATTTACCTATGTAACAACCCAAACCCTCCAGGTTTCCAAACCCTGAGATAACTCTCTTTTTCAATGATTTGGAGCCTCAACTACTCCCTTACCAAGGCATGCAAGTGACTATATCCCTCAAGTTTGTCCCATAGACTTGTGTTATGCAACTAACTCACAAAATAGACGAAAATACCTCCAGGAGCAACCCAAACCCTCTAGGTTTCCAACCCTTGAGATAACTCTCTTTTTGAATGATTTGGAGCCTCAACTACTCCCTTACCAAGGCATGCAAGTGACTATATCCTTCAAGTTTCTCCCATAGACTTGTGTTATGCAATTGAATCACAAAATAGAAGAAAATATAGATCAAAGAATTAAAAATTATCCTCTTCAAGGGGGGAACCTCCTTTACATTACGTACATGAAAAATTATTGGATGATACAAATGACAAGACCTCATTTCTATATATAGGAGTATAAGGGGTCACAATATAATTAGAGACTACATAACAATATAATGTAAGGGCACACCAATAACATTAGTTTGCTTCTATGGGGCACAATGATAACAATATGGGGATTACATGGACCCAACAATAACAATACGGGGCTACACTAACAATAACAATACGGGGCTACACTAGTATTATAGGGACCTAACATCCCCATCTCCTTCAAAAAAGTGTTTTCCTCAATGATTGAGTAGTTCTTGATGCTTTTGTATAAAATTCTCATCCTCCCATGTTGAATCTCAAGTGGGTAAGCTATTCCATTTGATGAGATACTCTGAAATTGATCGATTTCATAGCTGTCGGGTTCTTGTTTCCGTGACTGCTTCCGATTCCAATATGAATTTTCCTTCCTAGTCAAGTTCTAGCAATATTGTTTGAACTGGGAGCTTGTCACCTATAACCTTCTTTAATCATGAAACATGGGAAACTTGGTGCACTCGAAAATATGAAAAAAGCTCCAATTTGTATGCCATAGTACCAATATTTTGCAACACCTTGTGAGGACCATAATACTGTGGTGATAATTTATTATCCTTCTTATCTTGTTTGAGGTAAATTTGTTTATATAGTTGTATTTGTAAAAATACCCAGTTGCCTATATAAATATTTCTTTCATTGCGATGTTGATCTACCTGTTGTTTCATTCGATTCTGCACCAAAGTGAGGTTATCCTTTAAGAGTTGGAGAACTTGTTGTTGATGCTCGATGTGATCTTCCACTGCTTGAACCTTAGAATTTTCTCTTAAATATGGTGTGATGGACGATGGATGATATCCATGAAGTCCCATAAATGGGGTCATTTTTGCTGCAGTATGGAATGAATTTTTATACTGCCATTCAGCTAGAGGTAACCACTTAGCCCATTGTGTTTATGTATCAGATACAAAGCAATGAATATATCCTTCCAAACATTTTTTAACTATCTTAGTTTTCCCATCATATTGAGGATGATAAGATGAGATTTGAGCTAATTGAGTACACAGACAAGAAAATAATTTTTTCCAAAAATTTCTAGTGATAATGGGATCTCTGTCGCTTACAATAATCTTTGGGTTTCCATGTAGCTTTTGAATGGTTTCCATAAATGCAGTAGCAACTGTACTAGCTTAAATGGATGAGATAATACACAAAAGTGTGCATACTTTGTAAGTCTATCAACTACCACCATGATGCCACTCTTTCCTTTAGACTTGGGTATACCTATGATAAAATCCATTGAAACCTCCTCCCAACGTTGAATTGGAATGGCTAAAGGTTGTAACAAATTCAGGGACTTAATTTTCTCCACTTTATTCTGTTGGAAAACCAAACATTCCACCACAAACTTTTGAATATCCAATTTAAGGCCATCCCCAAAAAAATTCCTTCTTGACCCTGTGGTAAGTTTTTAAAAATCTCGAGTGCCCTGCTAAGGGAGAGGTGTGCAATTACAGAAGAATATTATGTTTGAGTTTGGAATTCTTACAAAGATATAAGTGATCTTTGTACCATAATGAATCATTTTTCCAGCTAAATGTATCATATGTACTGGGATCTTGTTGCAACTTTCGAATGAGTGTCCACACTTCTTCGTCACTCTTCCATTCATCCCTTGATTCAGTTATCCAATCTAGTTGGATAATAGAAATTTCACAAAGAAATACTTCCAAATCCTCTCTTGAGAGTGCATCTGCAACAAAATTTTGCTTCCCTTTTTTGTAGATGATTTCAAATTCATAACCCAACATCTTAGTGAACCATTTTTGTTGCTCTTCTGACGATAATATTTGATCTAAAAAGTATTTATGACTATCATGATATGTTTTTACCTTGAAGTGTTTTCCCATTAGGTAAGGTCTCCATTTCTTTAATGCATGTAGTATTGCCAACAGTTCCTTCTCATAAATATGTTTTTTTGAATACTTTCCTTTGATTGGACGAATTTCAAAAGCAACGACTCTTCCTTCTTGCATTAAAACAACACAAATTCCATTTCCCGAGGCATCACATTCCACAATAAAGGTTTTTGTGAATTCTGGCGCAGCTAAGACCAGTGCTTGGCACATTTCCTCTTTGAGATGTTCAAAGGCCTTCGTTGCATCTGGAGTCCAAGGAAATGCATCTTTCTTCAATAATGTTGTTATAGGTGCTGCTATTCTCCCATAAGTCTTAGCAAACTTGCGATAATACCCTGTCAACCCGAGAAATCCTCGAAGATTTTTTATGGTTGTGGGGATTTTCCATTCCTTAATGTATTTAATTTTGTTAGCGTTTGCCTTAACACCCTCATGAGATACAATATGACCCAAATATTCCACCTCTTGTACTCCAAAGAAACATTTGGAGGTTTTTTCATATAATTGTTTCTCCTCCAAGAGTTTGAGAACCTTGTCAACATGTTTAACATGATCCTTCTAAGACTTGCTATAGATTAGTATATCATCAAAAATACTAACAAAAATTTTCTAAGGAAGGGTTTGAAAATGGAATTCATGAAACCTTTAAATGTAGAAGGTGAATTGGTAAGGAAAAAATGCATGACCAAAAATTCATAATGACCATCATGAGTTCTAAATGTTGTTTTTGGAATGTCTTTAGTCTTCATTCTAATTTGATGATATCCTGAACGAAGATCCAACTTGGTGAAGTAAATTTATCCATGTAATTCATCCAACATTTCATCAATGACAAGAATGGGAAATTTATCTTTAATAGTGAGCTTGTTGAGCTCCCTATAATCCAAACACATGCGCCATGATCCATCCTTCTTATGCACCAATACTACTGGAGTAGAGAAAGAACTTTGACTAAGTTGAATTATACTGACCTCTAGCATTTCTGCAACCATGCATTCAATTTCACTCTTTTAGGAATAGGGGTATCTGTAAGGCTTGATTTTTGGAGGAACACTTCCTGGAATCAAATGAATAGCATAATCATGATCAAGAATAGGTGGGATTCCTTTGGGAGTCTCAAATATCTTGGAATGATTGTTCAATACTTTTTTGAGATCTAGAGAAACATATGATTTCGATGTTTGAACCTTTAGTGAGCATAATTGTGCAATTACGCCCCATTGTTATTTCTTTAGAAGTTTTGTCATGCCATTAGAGATGATTATCTTTCCTAGTTTCCCTGCGATACCCCTTAATTCAACTTCCTTTCCTTCCCAAAAAAAATTCAACAAAATTTCTTGAAAATTAAAAGCTATCATACCCAAAGATTGTAACCATTGGACTCCTAGTACAACATCAACGCCACCCATTGGAAAGGAAAACACTGGACTATTCAATACATATTCTCCCATGGTTATATTGATATTATGGCACTTTCTAGAGAAATTTATAATTCCTCCATTTCCAACCAACACTTGACACCCTGGTGTTGGATATAGGAAGCAATTCAATTCCTTGGCTATCTTACAATGAATAAAATTATGGGTACTACCCGAATCAATCATCACTTTTACCTTTTTCTTCTTGATATGTCCTTATATCTTGAGAGTTTGAGGAGCGGTAATTCCTGCCAATGCATTACACGATATGGTCATATTCATTTCTTCTTTCTCTAGGGTCAGTTCCTAGTGTATATCCTCCTCTTTTGATGTTTGTTGTTCCTTTTCTTCCTCCTCTTCACAATCTATGTAAAATGATTTATTCTTAGCACACTTATGACATTTAATGTATTTTCTATCACAACTGTAACAAATCCATTTTTCTCTTTTTTCTTCGAGTTGTTGTGGTGTCAACCTTGTAGGTTTCAGAATTTTAGGAGCAACAACACTTCCATATATATAGTTGTGAGTGGTAGACTTCCTTGTTGCCATAATTTTTCTTTCAACTTTTCTTTCCACCCTGAATGCCTTCTCCAATGAATTAGGTTCCCAAAGGTGAACCTATTTTTGGATGTTATCCTTTAAATTCCCTATAAAAACATCAATCCTATGTTCCTATGGAATATCATTTACCCTTATATTCAATTTTTGGAAGTCCTCAATGTGCTCCGCCATTGAACCCTTTTGTTTGAGATTTATCAATTGGCTAAATAAGGTGTTGCTCTTTTTATCCTCATAATGTGCTATCATTTCCTCCATAAAAAATTACCAAGTGAAAAGTGGCTTACGAGAACAAAGCCATTGATACCATACAAACTGATTGGGTTCTAAATATAAATTTGCAATGTGTACCTTTTGTGTGTGTTGCACATTATGGAGATCAACATATTGCTCCATCTGTAGTAACCATGTTACTAGATCCTTTCCATCAAAATTCCTCATATATATCTTTGGAATGTGGTGGTTCTTAAACCCCACATTGGAGTCTCTAAAATCATGATTCATATTCCTTTTGTCCTCATCATGATTTTAAGGGATTACCTTGTCACCATCGGGAATCCTTTCTTGAAACAACTTTGTCAACCCTTCCAACTTGACATTCATTGCATCCATGTCTACTTTAAAAACCTCCATGTTTCATTTTATACCATCAATGTCTCCTTTTAATCCATCCATTTTCCCTTTTAAGCCATCCATTTCATCTTTGGTTTCTCTTTGTGAGAGAAAAATTTGTTGCACTTAGTCCCTTAACTTTGATATATCATGTTGCAATTCTTCCTCTTCATGCGTTATAGTAGAGCTTTCTGAAGGCTTAATGGGTGTAGAATTATTTTGTTTGGGAGGAATTTTAGAACCAAATACTGATATATATGCTTCAATATGCCCTTTGAATCACTTCAAATAATTTTTTCAAACAAAACTTATGCAATTAAAAAAAAATACACACCTTTTTCTTGCTTTGTAGGAGCTCGATATTGAATCTGTTGTATCTCTGTAATTTCAGATCTCCAAGGTATGAAATTTCATCCTGTGGTATCCCTCTGAGTCTTCTTTCCAACACCACAAGTCAGACCGATATTGGAGTCTTCAATAAAGAGTTATGCTTGATCTCCCATGATGACCTGATTATAGAGTGGTTAAGTAGATTGAACTTGTACGAAGTGCCATGTGTTACTTTTTCTACCTTTGGATCTGAAATTGCTACACGAAAAACTATAGTTTGTAAAACTTCAATTTTTTTTTACATAATTCTAATTCGATGCCTAAAACGAAAGTTATGACGATTTTCCCTAGGTCACCTTTTTGAGACTAAATTTTGGATCCTGTAAAAACCCTAACTTCCCCATATCATATCTCTGAAAATATAGAGAACCAAGATCTGAAATTTTTACACGAGGTTTAGAAATATTTCATCTCCACGTGGTCAAAATTTTAGCTTATGAAGTCTCGTATAAAAAAATTATAGCAAAAATTCCACTATGGCTTGTTTAAAGAAGCGAAACCCTAGAATCCAAAGCTCCGATGCTAAATGTTATGCAACTAGATCACAAAATAGGAAAAAATATAGATAAATGACATAAAAATTATCCTCTTCGAGGGTGGAACCTCCTTTAAATTACATAAATGAAAAATTATTGGATGATACAAATGAAAATACCTCCTTTCTATATATAGGATTCTAAGGGGTCACAATATAATCAGAGCCTACATAACAAAAATAATGTAAGGGAACAACAATAACAGTAGTGTGATTCTATGGGGTACAATAATAAAAATATTGAGACCATCATGGCCACAAAAATAAAAATAAGGGGGATACAATTAAAATAACAATAAGGGGCTACACTAGTATTATAGGGACATAACAACTTGCGTGCTAGCGACTGTGGAATTTTCTAGTCAGTTCTATGCTAGCGACCTCGAATTATGAGCCACTTGTTTAGGGCTAGGACTCAAGCCTCTACCCATAACTCAATGAAACTTCTAGAAATGATTAATGACATAGAAATATGAATTATAAATGAAAAAATAAACCAAGAATTGTGTGACCTCTCCCAACCAGTACAAACATTTTGTCAAACACTTGGTAAACATGCAACCTACATGCCATGAATGCATATATGAACATAAGGATTTGGAAACTTATCTGAGGTTTAACAAGAAGGACCATTGCCTTCTCATAATAGTTGTCATAACACCAATTAGGTCTTGCATTAATTATTAATTCATTTACAAGTAAAAACATGAAGAGAGCCATGATTAAGATCTGTCATAAAATCATGCTTATAACCAACATATAACCAGATAAATAACAATGAGATAAAAACCATTAAAGCAACATAATAACAAGTACATTTACTATTTAAAATCAAGTTAAAATTAGCTCTTATTAAACATAGGAAAAATCCAATCAGGTCTGGGAATTCCACATACCAGCTGACCATAGATTGGGCAGAACTAAATATCTCTTTCAACCAATCACCCTCATTCCATATTCCAAGCATGAATGTGATATCTCATGGTATAAACCAATCCATAAACAACGAAGGGAATCCAAAGGTAAACCGCCTCCACCCTCACCATGCCGTGATCTCACCTAAACCGGTGCCGAGATCACAAAACCAAACCAAGCTTGGATTCCTCAGAATTCCTTCACGATCCCTTGATGAATTTTTTTCTCCACCCACCTATTGAGGGATTCCCATAGAAAACCATCTACACCCACATCCCTTTGTATTATCCTGAGACCACCTCACTCAGATCTAAAATCTTATGGAAATCGAAAAATCAAACCTAGAAATAATCCCATCACACCATGCCTATCCTTAAATGGTAAGGCAAGGCTAAATCCGTTGTTGAATGATCAGAATTTGGATCAGGGCCTAAAATTAGCTAAAATTTCAAAGTGCTCAAAATTATTTCATACCTAAATGATCGGATAGAGTTCATCACCAGGATTCCAACACAACTCGTTTGATCAAATTCTGAGTTCGTATGAGTGAGTTATGGCATGTTGTTCACTTTCCAAAATAGGTAAAAAATGGGCATAATAGGTACATGGATGATGTGGTAGGTACAGTTAGCTCATGAGGAAATTCCTCCAACAACAGCCAATGACATCGTGCTAAGTGGCATTTTCAGAATCGCCAGTTTGGTCTTATATGTGGGTATTTAAAATCAAATAAAGGCCATAAAATATATCAACCATGGAGGCAGATTATTCAATGTGCAAAGTTCGATAATATTTGCAAAGTTCGTTTGGAATGGGTTTTAAAAACATCACATATGGTAAAAGGTGTTGGAACATGGGAGCAAGGTCAAGGTTTGAACCCGAGACCTCCGCCCCACAACAACCGTGCCTTACCAATGAGCCATTAGCTCCAAACTTGAAAAATATCCATGCCAAATTGCATTTAAGTCGAATGTGCAGTGGGACTGGTGGAGTTAAGCCACTAAGCACACTTAACACATATTTAATTAACTAAATTTCAATTTAGTATTAATTAAGCTCTAGTTAAGTTGAGATTAAAATGGTAGATATTTTGGAGGCGCCCCCAAATTTAGGTGGAATTCCACTTTTAGTGGAGTTAATTGGCAAAGTTCCCAGATTTAATGGAGAAAATTGGGGAAAAATTGATTGTGCTCTATCTTGAGCATCACTCAGCTAAATTTCGAAAATGAATAGTCATTTTTGACTGTCTTGAGCATTATAGAGCCATTGGTGAGGTTTGAAGGGCCAGCTGAGGACTTCTAAGCATGATTGTGCTTCAGAGAATTTCCAAGGGCCACCAGGGTCACAAGGAGCCAACACGAGAATGAGGCCTAGCCATGGCAGCAGAGGCCATTCTTAGGGAACCAATAGTCATTTATGACTATCTTGAACCTTATGAATCCAATGATGGGGTTTTCAAAAAAAAATTTGAGATTTCTAAAGGCCGAGATGCTACAGGGAAGTTTCAGTGAGCCCAAAGCTATTGTGGTGTGTTGTAGCTTCTACAACACCCTCCAAAAATCCCACTTAAAAAAAAATTTTGGAGCCCCTTGAAAGTAGAGAAAACCAAGTGAAAACCTACAAGGCTAAGTCGCCAAGTCGCAATAAACTCAATTTTAGAAAACTGCGACTCTGCGACCCCGTGACCTAAGGGTCGCAAGGTCGCCAAGTCGCAAAGTCAAACTTTTAGTGAAAACTGCGACCCCGCGACCCCAGGTCGAAGGTCGCAAGGTCGCAAGGTCGCAAAATTCCAATTTTAATGAAAAGTGCGACCCAGCGACCTTGCGACCCCGCGACCCCAGGTCGCCAGGTCGCAAGGTCGCGAGGTCGCGGATACCCTAAGTCACAAAACTTGCGACCTAGCGACCCCGCATTAATTGCCCGCACGTGCGACCTTTTATATAAAGGAGGTCGCCAGGTCGCATTTTTCACAATCGGCGAATAGAAAAAAACAGCTCTGACAGGTCGACTGGCGTGATTTTCCCGGGTAAGTTGCCATTTCTCTCCTGCTTTTTCCTTTGTAGACATTTCTTGCCAAATTCATGCTTGCCCAGACCTTTAAATTCCCCTCTGCATGAACTAATGTTTCTTTTCCATTTTTTGAATGTTTTGTTTAACCCTGCTTCATCACAACTGCCCAAACTCACCACACTTCTGGTTCAATCTCTCATGGCCTTGTCCCTTGCTCCTAAAAGCCATTCCTCAGCTCTACCTGGACCTAGCCAGCTTATGATTCTTCAGTAGGAGGGAGAAAACCTTACTGCTGCGCGCGCGCAAACCCCCCCGGCAAGCCTTAGCGCGACCTGCGACCCAGCGACCTAGTCGCGAGGTTGCAAGGTCGCATTCTCTTCGGATTTTTGGAATTTGCGACCCAGCGACCCAGCGACCTAGTCGCAAGGTCGCGAGGTCGCATTTTCCAATTTTTCGGAGATTTGCGACCCAGCGACCCAACGACCTGGTCGCGAGGTCGCAAGGTCGCACTCTCCTATGTTTTCATAATTCGCGACCCCGCGACCCTGCGACCTAGTTGCAAGGTCGCAAAGTCGCGCCTAGGTCTCTTCTTGCAATCCGCGACCCTGCGACCCAGTAAACCAGTGACCAGTTTTACATGTGTCTCAGCTAAAATTCATCACTAAACTGTAGTTGGTTTTATATCATCATGTCGTTCTTATCTTGGGATTCCTTTATGAATTTGACAGGTGAACTTCAAGAAGACATAGAGTGCATACCTGTTCTATCAGATTCTAGCGACATGGCACCCCCGCTATCCCGGAGGAAGGATAAGCAAGTGGTGGAAGAAGTTGAGGAGCTGGACATGATATCCCCACCCCCGATATACAGGGATACACTATGTACATTTGCAAAAGAAGACAGCATGCGATGGTACCAAGTGTATCATGAGTTTGCCATACCGGAAGAGGAATTCCCAGAAGATCTCCCAGACCGGGAAATATACTTGGCAGTCAAAAGGTCCAAACTACATCTTGCAGGGGCGCATCCAGCCATATTTCCATGCCCAAAGGTTATAGACTGGATCATACAAAAAACAGATCCCAAGAAGTTCGTGATCCGGGACAGCGAAGGCAAGGCTTTCGCTACGCTCGTAGGCTCGGATGCCCACCTTTATTACTCGTTGCCTCGCCCAGAAGAGTACTTCACACCAGAATGGGCTATTGCTCACGCTGTTCCTATAGTTGATACTATTAGACAATGGTGGGAGGAGCCCGAGAAATTTAAAGTCAAGAAAGACCAAGAATATCCGGTGGCTAGCCTGAGAAAGGTTTATAAATTAGTTGCCGCCATGCTTTGCAGACTTTACGGGCGCTCTGATTGCTCCACTTTCAGCGGTAGTTGGGCTACTATCATGGAGCATGTAACGACACATGGCACCCATTTTAACTGGGCCGGCATATTGATGACTTCGATGCAGACAAACTTGTCCGCGGCATTGGCCCCAGATGATGGAATGCCTTCCGAATTTTACATGGCCTCTTACCTATTGGATGCTGTCTGCGCAAGGTTACACTTTGAGGGATGGGCACACAACTGGGATTCCGAGCAGACTCGTGCAATTCATCTGCAAATCAGGGTGTTTTGGGAGTCCAAGTATAAACAGGATATAGAGCAGATCTCCCAAGTATTTATTCCCGCTCTATATAGAAGACTATTTGGCCAAGACGCCCCCTGCATGTCTTGGCGAGCCAAAGAGACTCTAGTCCAAGTGGCACATTGGTTCCCCTTCGCCGGATATACTTTCATACGAGTCTTTGGATCTTACAGGGCACCACATGCTATGCCTCGCTTTGTTACAAACAAAATGCTCATTCAGGAGGTATGCTTCCAAATGTCTCAAGGCTTCTCCAGCGTCCTGTCTAAAGGAAAAAAGAAGCCGTGGCCCACGCTACCCCTCACCATTGGCGCGTGCACAGTTAAAGACTTCAAGGAAGTAGCAGCGGAGGGAGAAGCGATGAAAAGCTATCAGCTTGGGGCGCTAGAACACCGAACATATGACCCGGAGAGAATAGTTCCTGAACACTGCCTGAAAGCTAAATTCAAGTGGACTTATCAGCATATTGAGCGCCCAGCAGAAGATGAAAGAAGGAACTGGTATAATGCTGAGAGACAATTTTCTCCGAGAGTAGACGTGGGCTAAGAAGTTCCGGATGATCAGAGCCTAGAAGACAGAAGTCGTCAGTTGGGAGGTGCCTCTTCCTTTTTACCCAAGAAGTCTCAGACCGGCACAGAGCTTACTACATCTATCCAACAGAAAGAAGCATAAGAAAAAGCCCAGCAAGAAAGGGAAAAGAAGATAAAAGAGGATGAGGAAGCACGCCAGAAGAGTGCGACGACAACACAGAAGAAGAAGCAGGCCAAGGAGGCCAAGAAAGAAAAGGAGGAAAAGGAGGCACAGGCCGCAACAAAATGGGCACTCAAGGCAGAGCTGGACAAAGCAGAAGCTGAGCACCAAAAGAAGGCCGAACAGGCTGCTGCAGCTGAGCGGATGAGGAAGGCCGAAATAGAAGCAACAGCAGAAGCTGAACGCCAGCGAAAGGAAGAAGAGGAAAAGAACAGAGAAGAAAAGGAGGATGACATGCTAGAAGACATCGAGGTAACTCCCCTCGAGATACCTCTGGGCAATACCAAGCTCTCTGATGTTAGATCCCCCCAGGGGCAGGAAGAGGATGTATTTGACCTCACCAGACTCACATTCGATCAATTCTCTTTCAAAATCCGGCAAGAGAAAAGAAGATCTCTGGCGCAAAGTCCCTCTGCCACATCCACAGTTGCAACAGGCAAAGACATAGTCCTTGATACCAGGACTAATCCGGTAATGATAGCATCGGCGGGCACTGCTTTCGCCGCAGCCACGGAAGAGAACGTAACCAGAATGAGCAGAGAAATAGTCTCTTTGCAAAATAGACTGCAAGCAGCTGAGCAGCGCGAGAAAAGAGCAGAACAGGAGAAATTAGAGTTGAGAGCAGAAGTTCAACAACTTCGAAACCAGACTCCACCGGTAAATGAAGTCCCATTGGCCATTTCTAAAGAATGTGAAGTGTTAGAAGCAACCATGAGGCAGGTGTATGGAGAAATGTTCACCATCAAACAAACAGTCGCCCCACTGGTAAGAGCACGAGCAGAAACCAAGCAAAAGCACGAGCAGCTCAGGGAGGCCTCACAGGCCTTAGACAGAATGATGGGCTGGACAGTTCAATACCCTCAGGCACCTGAAAATTTTCCCAAGAGGGATTGGATTCATACACAGGATGCTAAGGTTCAGCTCCGTATGGCAATACAGTCTAAGGACAAACTATCTAAGGACCTGGACAAAGTAATGTCTTCATACAACCACCTGATCAGCGGTATCGACTCGATGCACACTTTGCACCACATTCCGTCGCTTGGGGCATTGGACGAAGAGAAAGCCTGGGAACAAGTGGATCAGGACATCCAGTCATTTCTGCAGCCTATCAAACAAGCCGCTGCTGCTCCCGAGCCCGCAGCATCTCAAGAACATCTGAGTCAGTTTATTGCCACCCTAGTGCGGATTTATACCAAACTTGCCTCTCTTTCAAACCAGATCTCACAGAAAAGGGAAACCCTATTGCCAAATGCTTTGGAATGCATGCATAGGTTGAAGGAGGAGGTCCCTATGGTTTCCCCCATAGCGGCAGAGTACCAGACATGGCGAGATTTTCTCAAGGAACAGCAGGTTGACGCCCCTGACCTCAACATTGCACGTCCATCTCCGCAGCCCGGTAGCAGCAAGTCATGAGCAGCAGTTAGGGGTAGGTCGCAGGTCGCACCACCCGGACAGGTCGCAGGTCGCACTGTCTATCCAGGTCGCAAGTCGCACATACCAGACAGGTCGCAGGTCGCAACCTCTTCAAGGTCGCGAGGCAACTCAACAGGCAGGCAGGCGTAGAGTCGGGAAGCCCAAAGGGCAAGTTTTGTGCTATAAAACTCCCTACGAGGAAAGTGTAAAGGGCTTTTCTTTTTTGGAAACTCAAGAGCTACATGGCATTGTATTGAAAGATTATACTCTTGTGCATATGAATATAGATTCTTGTTAAAACACCCTATGGTTATGATGTGTTTTGCTGTGCGAACACTGTGTGTATTCCTTGTACAGTTTCAGAACATCCTATGATTAATGAAGCTGCACTCTTCATGTCATCATTTATGCGTCATGGCTATCTGTGTTATATCAATGATGTTCATTTTATCATCTGCTCTATTAATGAATGTTAATGAACTATTTTGTTAGCATTTCGTTTTATCTTTCAGAAAGTAAAGGGATATCTCATCATAAAGAACTATTTCTTTTGTGGTCAGACTACCTTATAAGCATTACCCCCAAAGATGTGTTGCTAATGACATCTCCTGAGGTGTACATGCTTTATTTATGATCTTGCTATGCATAGTGTTTGATTCATGTTTAATGCATCAATCCTGTATTATGTATCATGTGAATAAGTGTATGTCCGCAGGTTCAATCAGGTTCTTTTGAGACCTAAGGGAAGGCATATTAAGCGGTAGCCGGACCCACACCCCGGACGGGATCCCTACTCCCAATGGTTCAAGGTCTAATTGGGACTTTCTACCGGGGAGATCCTCACTGCTATCGACAAATTTTCTCACAATCGTGGCACCCAGTGACGAGGCACTAACCCAAACGACCAAAGGCCATTTTGAGTGAATGAATAGTCATTTCTGACTATTTTGGACATTATGAATCCAATAGAGGGATGTTCAGAGCCATTTTGATATCTATAAAACCGAATAAGCCATAGGGAAGTTTTAGGGAGCTTAGTGCCACCACGTGTTGGAGGCATAGAACGGGGGAGGCTGAGTTCATTTTGAGCGAATGAAAAACCTATTTTGGATGATTGATATGTGCTAGAGACAATAGAAGAGGTTTCAAGAGTAGAATAGGGCTTCTAGGAGATTTTTTGCCACAGAGAAGCTCAAGGAAGCTCAAGGACACCGACAGAAGAGGTCAAGGCCAAGGGAGCCTAGGTCCATTTCCAAAGATTGAGAAGTCAATCCAGGGGTATTTTGGTATTCTAAACCCATTGGTACAGTCAAAACAACCATTGGAGTTTATCATCAGCTTGTAAAATAAATTGACCATCTTAATCCCAAAGAGCCAAGTCCATTGACGGAGGCTCAAGGAGACGTAGCCCAAGTGTTGAGGGTGAAATCCTTTATTATGTTTGTTTTTATGTGTTGTTGATTAATTTTCTGCAATTTCTGGTTGTTGTACATTCTTTTAATCATATTAAACAAATTTTTAATTTCTCACACATATAGCCTTAATCCAATTAAAATACATACACCTGAATCAAGAATTCAATTCCGCACATGCATGTATAAGAAAGATCCTTAATTTGTTTTAATTGAGTGGGAGGTGTATGCATAGAAAAACAAGTCAGCCACCCATATTAGATCAGGTTGGTATTAGAGCACTAGGTTGCTTGCTTGCTTGTTTGACTTGAAGGGTTTTTAACAATGCAGAGAATTTAACTGTTTGCAAATTGACTGATGCTTACAAGTTTGAGTTTGCTAGAGGTGAAGGGGAGCTACTGCTATCTAAGTCCAAAAGAGGACAAGAAGGAAGAAGGTTGAAAGCATCCTCCTTACCAAAGGACCTCAAGGCAAACCTTGAAGCACAAGAGGGATTGTTTGCAAAAGAGGCTGCTTGAAGAAGAGATACAAGCTGCAAAGAAGAGCTTGAATCTACAACCAAATTGTTAAGAAGCTTTGTCAATTATTTTTGAAGCTTTGTGAATTGTTGTAGAAGTTCTTTAATTCATTTACATAGTGATGACAACTTCGTCAAGTGACATTTCTAAATCCTCCTCCTTTGCAAGACTCTTTGATAAAGAGATGAAGTGATACTTCTACATCCTGAAGGATATGGTGCAAAGTCTATATGAAGATGTAAGGGAAAGCACTAGACTTCAAGAGAAATTGGCTGCCATGAAGAAAGAGAAGCAATAAATTCTTCAAAATATGCATGATATGGAGATTCAAATCCATGATGCCAAAGAAGCCGTAGCCAAGCATGTGCTTCAAGAAGAGGTAAATAATTCAAATTTGTCTTCAATTTCCTCTCAAGATAAATGTGTAGGTTCATTTGAAAAACACACTAGAGGAATAGGGTCCAAATTGATGATCAAAATGGGCTATGAAGGTAAGGGATTAGGAAAACATGCACAAGGCATGGTTGAGCCAATTATGGTTGAGGAAAGGCATAAGTATTTAGGTCTTGGCTATGGACAACTTTATGGAGAAAGTTCTAAAGCCATGAAGGCACTTGAAATAGTTCCAAGAAGGACTTTTGTTGCAGGTTCAAACCATCAAACATGCAAAGTTTGTAATAAATATGAATGCAATTGTTTGAAACCCATGTTGCAGCAAGATGATTTTAGACATGCAGCTTATGGGGAACAAGAGAGTTGTGACAACTATAAGGACATGAACAATGTTGTTGGTCTTCAAAAGAGAGCTGGAACCTCTTCAAGTTCATCTTCTCAAGAAGGTGAAAAATATTGACATTCAAAGCAACATTCAAGGTATAATTCTTCCCATAATCATGTTATTTATGACTATGTTAAACATGACAATTATGCATGCATGAATGGGAGAAAGAGTTGTTTTTCCTATTGTGGGTTGTGTAACCATGAAGTTTCAAAATGCTGGAAGAGAATGAAAGTATACAGGAAACAATCGAAGTGAAGGAGAATTGCACAGAAGATGCAAAATATTTGCACACATTGCTAGAAAAAGGGACATCTCATTGCCCAATGTTGGACACTGCATCCCACAACTCATCCCAAGCATTTGAATCAAGTGGATAAAAAATACTGGCGAGAATAGAATAGGAGATTCCATCATCGATGTGAGTCAAGATGATTCACAAGAAGAAGATGTTCAACAGGAAAAATCGCCATGGAAGTGGATTGGAAAGAAGTGGTTTGATTTCTTAACTCAGTAAGACATACATCCCTTTGTACATAAATGCAAATTTCAGGTATTTGTATGCATGAATTTCTGTTGAAAGTATGACAAGTTGCAGCAAAGGATCACAACTTGTAGGATGCAAGATTGCATGTGAATGTTGTTCAGTTGAAGGCATTTATTTTTGTTGCACAATTTCACCATGGAGGTGTAAAAGATGGGTATGTTACTCACTTATGTTGCAACAACATCGTTCAGTTAAGTTATTATTAGTCACCCACATGTTTTGGGATTATGTACTTGTTGGTACTTGAAAGGAAGAGTTGAAAGTGTACATATGCATGAGTTTGTATGTGTAAATGGCGAATTTGTAAATAGGTTCATTGTACATAGATACATGCATGAGTGTTTTCAAATATATCATGTTTTATATTGACTTTTGTAGATTGTGTCACACACATGTTTGTCGACTTGTGTCGATTGTGTTGCACACTTTTCATATCGTCTTGTGTTGATTGTATTGCACATTTCATGTCGACTTGTTGTTGATGTCGCATGTTGCACGACTTATGTTTTAGTCGAGGGTGTTTATCGATTGTGAGTTGATAAATGGATACACCGATGTGCAAGAGGATCGCCATGTATGTGATGTTACAGGAAGGTGACAATAATGCTTTGAAGAAGCAAAAAGAGGTGGTCTTCATTTCAATTCTTGCATAAGATTTTCTTTTCAAGATTGATTGTGTGTTCTTGTGACAAGATGTTGCAGGAAGTTTTGGTCCATTCAGTGAAGAAGTGGACAAGATGCAAGGTTTTTTTCAGCCATTGCAGAACAAGCTGGTGTTTTTGTTGACGACAAGAGTTCACTCATCTTGTGAGCTTAAATTGGAAAGTGGATCTCCAAGACAGAGCTTGTATGCCATAGTTGCAAGAGGGACTTCATTCTCAGTGGGAAGGCTACCAGTTTTCCAAGAACATAGAGAGAACAGTGGTACAATAGGGTATGCATAAGTTTACAACAGTTAGCAATGCTGAAGTGGGTCAGCAACAGCCAGAGCAGTGGTCAAGAGACATAGCCAGTTGCAATGCAAGGCATGTCAGGGTGTTTACCAAAGAGACTTGTTAAGAAAAAATCAGTTGATATAACTTGAAAGCAGTAGAGTGTTGAAGCTCAAGCAAATAATTATTAGCTTTTGTGGGTCCAAAATCCCGTCAATGGGAAGGAGTGATCAGAATTTGGATCAGGGCCTAAAATTAGCTAAAATATCAAAGTGCTCAAAATTGTTTCAGACCTGAATGATCGGATATAGTTCGTTACTAGGATTCCAATGCAACTTGCTTGATCAAATTCCGAGTTCGTATGAGTGAGTTATGGCCTGTTGTTCGCTTTCCAAAACAGGTAAAAAATGGGCAGAACAGGTACATGGATGATGTGGCAGGTACAGTTAGCTCATGAGGAAAGTCCTCCAACAATAGCCAATGACATGTGAATTTCATTTTGTCTATATATATATATATGTGTGTGTGTGTGTGTGTGTGTGTGTGTGTGTGTTTATAACATAATATATATATTATATTAAATATTATATTAAATATATTTTATTTAAATATTAACATTTTAAAAACATATGAAATATCTGCATATTTAAAATTAACCAAAGACCATAATATATATCAACCATGGAGGCAGATTATTCAATGTGCAAAGTTCATTTGCAATGGGTTTAAAAAAAATAAAAATTGCATATGGTAAAAGGTGTTGGAACATGGGAGTAGGGTCTGTTTTGAACCCGAGACCTCCGCCCCACAACAACCATGCCTTACCAATGAGCAACTAGCTCCGAAATTGAAACATATATGCGCCAAATTGGATTTAAGCCGAATGTGCAGTGGGACCGGCGGAGTTAAGCCACTAAGCGAGCTAAGCACGGATTTAATTAACTAAATTACAGTTTAGTATTAATTAAGCTCCAGTTAAGTTGAGATTAAAATGGCGGAGATTCTGGAGGCGCCCCCAAATTTAGGCGGACTTCCACTTTTAGTGGAGTTAACTGGCAGAGTTCCCAGATTTAGTGGAGAAAATTGGGGAAAAATTGATTGTGCTCTATCTTGAGCATCACTGAGCCAAATTTCGAAAATGAACAGTCATTTTTGACTATATTGAGAATTATAGAGCCATTGGTGAGGTTTTCAAAGCCAGGTGAGGAGTTTTGAGTGTGATTTTTCTTCAGACAAGTTCCAAGGGCCACTTGGAGCCAACAGGAGAATGAGGCCTAGCCAGGGTAGCCAGAGGCCATTCTCAGGAAACCAAGAGTCATTTATGACTATATTTAACCTTCTGAATCTAATTATGGGGTTTAAAGAAGCACTTGGATACTTCTGAAGGCCGAGATACTACAGGGAAGTTTTAGTGAGCCTAGAGCCACAGGGTGCCACCAGTTGACGGAGGCATAGCCAGAGCAGCCAGAGGCCATTTTGAGTGAATGAAAAGTAATTTGACTGTTTTGGACATTCTAAATCCAATGGAGGTATTTTTAGAGAAATTTTGAGACTTCTAGAGCTGAAGAAGCCACAAGGAAGTTTCAGGGAGCCCAATGACACCAGGTGTTGGAGGCATAGAACGAGGAGCCTGAGTTCATTCTGAGTGAATGAACAACCTATTTTGGATGATTGATATGTGTTGGAGACAATATAATAGCTTTTAGGAGCATAAGAGGACTTCTAGGAGAGTTTTTTCCATAGATAAGCTCAGCGAAGCTCAAGGACACCGATAGAAGAGGTCAAGCCCAAGGGAGCCTAGGTCCATTTCCAGAGATTGAGCAGTTAATCCAGTGGTATTTTGGTATTATAAACCCATTGGTATAGTCCAAACAACCATTGGAGTTGAGCATAAGCTTGTAAAATAAATTGACCATCTTAATCCCAAAGAGCTAAGTCCATTGATGGAGGCTCAAGGAGATGTAGCCCAAGTGTTGAGGGTGAACTCCTTTATTATGTTTGCTGTTATGTGTTGTTGGTTAATTTTCTGCAATTTATGGTTGTTGTACATGCTTTTAATAAGCTCAAAAAAATGTTAATTGCTCACACATAAAGCCTTAAACAAGTTAAAACACATACACCTGAATCAAGAATTCAATTCCGCACATGCATGTATAAGAAAGATCCTTAATTTGATTTAATTGAGTGGGAGGTGCTTGCATAGAAAAAAAATTCAGCCATCCATATCAGATCATTGAAACCCGAAAAAATCCATGCCAATGACAACAAATTAACCAAATACCAACATGCATATACCATGCATTTCAAAACCAACTAGGAAATCATACATACAACCTGTTACCTGCAAGTATTCCTGTTGAAGTTGCTTGATCAAAGTTTTCCTTGTTTGATCCTTGCTTTCCTTTGCTTTCCTTGTCCTTCCTTTGCTTGCTTGATTTCCTTCTCCTCTTGGTGCTGTTATCCTCTCTGAAACCAACTCCATAATTGAACTGACAAAAGCTACCAACTGATGCTATAAGGTATTTTTATTATTGATGGCTCTAATTTCTTCATTTTCCACTATTTTCCTTCAATTTACTCCTCACATGCAGCTTGTGACCTTTCACCTTCCTTTTCTCCAAATTTCCTTTATTTTCATAAAATAAATGCCAAAAATATATTTTTTCCTTTTCAAAGCCTTATCCATTGCCTTTGTCAATTTCCCCTTATCCATAAACACAACAAGTGATGCCCACTGGATAATTTTTGCAACATTCAGCTTAGAATAAGTGTCCCTTGACCGTGGTCTTATTTTGACTTTATTAATTTTATTACATCAAGTTCTTAACCCAGGGTCATTACATATTTGCTGCTTTATATTGTCTTTGCTTGCTTTCTCTATCTTTCATGTTGTCAACCTAAATTTTTGCTTCTCCTTCTCTATTAACATAATTTCTAATATCTTGAGCCCAAGTTTTGGAATATTTTGTGGAACCTCATTTTCTTTATTCTCTTGTTTTTTCTTCATGGTAATATATTCAGGAAACCACTTTCCCTTTATCTTGGGATGATTTCACATTCATGTTGTGGGAAAAAAATCCCTAGGTTCAGGGTTGAGAACCCCAACAGATTGAAGGGCATCGATCAACAAGAAGCAAGAAATTACACAGTCCTAATGCATAAACTACTAAATTCAAGTTAGGAGAGAGTACCCATAGGTCCTACGTTTGGTGTCGTTCCCGTAGGGTCCAAACCCTCTGCTTCCTCCAAGGCTTTCAAACCTACAATAAAGTTCAGAGAAGCATGTATACAACAAGTAGTTTAAAGCATGTGCATGATATGAATGTTAGATCATTAAACATAAATATATAAATCATGAATCATACATAATAAGATCATAACATGAATTATAACATAAGACCATAACATTGAAGAATAAGACAAAGCTTATTTATTTATATCAGCAAAATAATATGGAAGAATACAAATTGATTCAACTACGGATCCAAGCGAAACCTTCCTCCGGATCTGTCCAATCCAAGCCTCAACAATAAAATTTCAAGCATATACACATGGATTTCATATAATGGAAGATGAACATCTCTATGAGGAAACAAGGGTTTCCTATGACTGGGAGTGCATGAGGCACAGGTAAACTTAGACTTGATTGGGGACCAATCAACTATAATATCAATATCATATCTCTTCCTCTCTTTAGGCCTTCCCATGAGGTGTATATATATCACCCAAAATAAATTGATTCAGTTGGGATACAGTTAGGCCATGGGCTCTTATAGGTGAGCTTTCGACGAAACTCATAAACCCTGCCCAAAAAATAGGATTTTTTATATTTTAAATTATATACGCTGGTTCTATATGGATGTACCAACATGTGTACACATTTTTTGAAGGGAAGAGTTGCGTATGGAATTAAAAACATTGTTTTTTTAATAAAGTGATCAAGTCTGAAGGGAAAGGTTTTCCCAAGACCATAGAACATAACATCAGATCTACAGGAGTGTTGAATGATAAACTTCACCACATTTGTACATTCCACTACAGATTTATTCATGTTTTGCACATCCATCTTCATGTGTTGCCATTCTATATTCCCTATCAAGAGAGCTTCCTATAACAATGCCACTTGCTCCTCCAAAACTTTATTTCTTTATGCTAAACCCCAATTTTCAGCTAGTATCACATGAATTTTATGATCTCTTTCCTGGTATTTAGCTTCTAAAACCTCAAAACTATTTTTTGTACTTAACAATTCTTTCACACAAAGATCAGATGAACAAGTAAGAGGTGTAGATGTGGGAATATAGAAGGCAAATCATCAATGAATTTTCCTTTGAGCCTGTTGTTGCCACAATCTTGCAAAGGGGACTTGTTTGAATATTGATTATTGTGTAACACTTGATTACTTTCCCTTTGAGACCATTTTTTCCTTGTTTTCTCCCATTTTATATGGGCTAGTCTTCGTTTAAAATGCCTTGATACTGTTTGGGATTGACCCAAACCCACTTCCCTGCTTTGGTTGATGAGACAATTTTCACTTGTCCTAGATAATTTGTTTCCACAGGCCTTGAAATTTCTTGTCCCGCTGTCAGGTTTGAATTCATTTCTGATGCACTATCCTTTCATCAAATGTCTCCAAAATTTTTGAAAAATGTTGAAAAGAGACCAGCTCTTGACATATTTTCACCCAGGAATCTTTCCCTTGGGTGGAAAATGACCAAATGGATTCAAATGCTAAACAACTATACAAACAATTTTTTTGTTTTGTTTTGTCTTGTTTTGTGTATTTTTTTTTAAACAAACCCTGATTTATCAAAATATGAAAGAGAAAAATGTGTAAAAGAATCAAATTTTTCATTGTTGTAGTACCAAACTACTAATGAGGCCCTCGGTCTAGAGTTTTGATTCGATCCCTTCCATGATGCTGCTTAACCGATGTTTTTTCCCTTCCATGAACAATCGATTATAGTTAATGGGGAATCTTGAATTTGTCGAGTTCCTCCACCCTGGTATCATCTCATACTTTGCTGGTATCATTTTCATTTTCACCACATGGAAAAACAATCTCTCACTCGTCTTGGGAACAAAACGTTTAGATTTTGACATTTCTCCAAAATGGTAGAACACTTGCTTTGACTAAATCTTCTCTCATTATATATTTTTTTACGACGGGTTCACATTGAATCTTCATATATTCACTTAAATCAAAGAGGTAAATTTGGTGGAATATATATCTCTTTAGGTTTGGCATTCTAAGGATAAGAAACTCTAATCTTGTTATATATCATTAAATAAAGTTCAATATAAAAATATTCATAACCACATTTCAATCAAAATAGCTTTCTAGAAATTTATAATGAATGATGGTGAAATGTTTTAAATATATTTTCTATATTTTTAAATATTTAAAATAAATTTAGGGAAGGTCGATGTAGAGGTACTTTTTTCATGATCGAGGAATAATTGAAGGATAATTTGCATAGGAACTATGAGTGATTTCTAGTAACTTAGTAGAGGCAGACACTCTTATACAAGGATTATTGTAACTCGATCTTATCATCCAAGTCATCTCCTCGTCCTTGAAGACTCTCTAGTTACAATGAGGCACATGTAGAAGGGATCCAAAGTGAAAAATTTAAGGCTTGATGCCATCCCTAATCGAGTTCATGCATTGGTGTAAATTATGGACTGTAAAGTGGAATGAATCCATGTCAAAAGGAGAAAACAATAAGTTGGCTAATTCACAAGCCAAATTTTCCATTAATATACACAAAAAGGGAAGATATTTATTCAATGGATTACTTGTCAACTAGCCTATAACATAGTCATAACCTCTCTCCAAATGTAATATCAACAAAGCATCATGAGGATGCACCGTCAACTATATCAATCACATGGAATGGATAACGAGAGCATTAAATTAACACCTCTCGCCATGATGGATTATATGCCCATCACCCTGGGCATTAATCCTTTTTTCCTTCTCCCACATAATGCATACATGATATATCCAACCAATTTTCATGACCCATCTATGTGCATGTTATAGGGGATTTCAACTTAACCAGTTGCCCTCCTAATTCTATTATAAGCATTGTCATGGTTTTCTAGGAACAATGAGCCATTCATAGTTCCCTTCTATTGTCCCTCCGAAATTTGTAAGATTGGCAAGAACAAACAATAGAGGACAACGTCAAATCACTTTGGAGCTTAGGATCTAGCCTTCCTAAACTCAGAGATGGCTCTCTCTGTTTTTATGATTTAACTTGATAACGATAACTGTTGATCTTAGGTTAGTTATAGAGATGAGGGTTGTTTGATTGATTGATTGAGTTGGTTGGATGAGGAGGTATGCAGGGACTATTCCATTGGGCTATGGAGTCAAAAGGCTGGAATGGCACATCAACACTCAATATCATTACAGGGCAAGCTGACTGTGCTAAATGGATCTTTCAAACTGTATGAATGATGAGGTGAAAGAAACAATAAGGTTCATTAGTGACTAAAGAGAAGTTAAGAATTCTTTAATCATACTTCAGCAAAAAACATTAAGACCTTAAATGCAGACAAAATTAAGGTGCTCCGAAAACAAATATTAATCTAAAATTTCTTATTTACAATTAGATGAACAGATGCACAACAGGGAAAACAACGGAAACATTTAAAACAGAGAAGTAACACATCACCATTTTGACACAGCTCAAGAATCCTGTAAACGGTCTTTGATTATTGATGTCCAGCTCCAAAATTACAGTGATCCAATATAGTAGTTCTTACAATGCAGGGGCTAACAATATCCAACCCTTGATACTGCTAAGGCAGTCAGTATTTAACTAAAGACTAAGTTGGTTGCCCTATCTTACTTGGGCGAACCTCATTAATTACAAACAAACTGAAATTAGACAAGTGTGGCCATGCAAGGCCCGAACAGAGAAAATCTCTGACAAAACACCACCTGTAGAATTAATTTTGGTAACTCTTCAAGAATGCAAAACTCAGGCGGCTCCTCGTAAATCCAAAAAGTGGCTTGGAGGCGGTTGATATGGCTGCGAGGAGGCAATGATAGGTAGCTCTGACATCTGGCTCATTAAAGATGATGCGATGTTGGCATTTTCGATCAATCAGTGGCTGTGATTGTCACGAAAAGGCAACCCATGGTGGCTCTGACACCCATCTCTGTTTTGTAGAAAAACTGGCATTGGGTAATCAAATCTGGTGTAGTGCCATTTTAATTTATTGGTGAAGGTGCCGATGAGTTTTTTTCCTTTTCCATTTCTGTCGTTATAACATAGCAATTCTACATGAATGCCCTTTGCTGCCCGAATCGACCTGTGGTGTTTATTTGCTACCCGAATCCTTCTTGCCGTGTTTCAACCCTTTTTCAAACAAAACAACGTAAAACTCATATACCTGGACCTAAAAATGTTTAGATTTTAGTTCTGAAGCCGCATCACATCCGCGCACTTCCAATATGAAGGCACAACTTCTGGCTGCTAACATGGAGCCTATTAGAAAAACACATTTTACCTTGTTTGTATTGAGGGTTTGGAATTTAATAAGGAAACTACATTTGGAGGGATTAGGTTTATATTTATTATAGCCTAAACAAGTGAATTATAGAAGTTTCTTACTAGCCATAGGTGGGACTCTTGACATTTACTGGCAAGAAATTCATGTGAATTATCGGTGTTGGTGAGTAATTTTAACTTATACTTTGAAGAAAGAAATTATCACGTGTTGGGGGATTCATATAGGTAGAGTGAAAGGAGTGTTTTGAAATTTTTGTTGAGGTTGTGGGATATTGGAAAATATTAGAGTAGCATAAGTTAGTGTTATACCATATCAACGTTGTGTGCAATATTGCTTCACATGTCTATGAAGGATATTTTAACAATAGTTGAAGGAGGGCTCTCTCTCCATTGAGGGAGAGAAAAATAAAGAAGTGTACAAGGATTGCCAAAGGGAAGTTGCATGGGATATCATGAAGGTTGGGCACAACCAAGTGGCCTCTTTCCTGGTGAAGCAAGGTTTTTCCATTAGGCATTCCATAGTTGGAAGTTGAGTGAAAACCTATTTTTCCTGTAAAGGCTTCAAAGTTAAAGAAATATTTTTTTGAAGTGAGTCCCATTGACTAGCTTGTCCCCTTTTGAAAATAATTTTATCATTTAAAATTTCACTGTAAATAGGTGCATTCTTGGTTGAAGGAAACACCTTTCATTTAATTGGGTTCTTGAGAAAATTGCAAGAATTAATAAGGTATCAGAGTTATTTAATACACTAATACACTTTACTATTCATGATAAAATCAAAATCAATAAATCCATTCTCACCAATATTCAAATCTGTTTCCAACATGCATAGGAAAAAATTTACTTTCTTCGACTCAAGTCACAACTCCAATGTGATGAATTATAACAAAAGAATCAAAATTATAAATTGTTTCTTGTTAAAAACAATTCTCTTTTTGAGCTTGAGAAAGAATCTTATCAATAGTCAACACATAATCAGAATAATGATGCCATTTTAGGAGCATATTTACATGAAGATGCAAAGGTTCCAGTTGTACTTCCCAATCCCATCATCTGAACTTGGGAAGAAGTTATTAAAAATAAGCATATAAATAGTCTTGGATATGAAAAATGTGACATTCCTTTCATTTACCCTACTTTTGTAATGTAATTGTAATGTTTGTGTGGGCACGGGAGTCACGGTAGGCTGATACAATGTGTTGTGACTATAATACCTGTGTGGGCACAAGAGTGACAACTAAATGATAAAATGTGTTTAAACATTTAAATTTAGTTGTTGATTGAAGAAGAGGATGACCTTTCAAATCTCAATGTGTGATGAAGTTTCTTACTCGGAAAGCCAAAAAACCAACCTTAAGTTTAAATTATGAAGATATTGAGCCATCAGTTGTAAAAATGGGTGAGCTAGTTGTAGAAAATCAAATTTATAAGATGTGATTGGAGGTGGTGGAAGAAAGGATGGTGCCCATTCTCCCAATGCATTAAAGAGATAGGCCTGCGACCTCTCAAATGTACAACAAGATGTTGGGAAGAAGGATACAAATGCACAACTGAAGAGTGAGGTCTCTCTCTCTCTCTCTCTTGGGTTGGTTTCTTTGTTGGCTCTCTAGCAAAATGTTCTCTCGAGTCTCAAATTTTCTCTCATACTAGATGTCTCTCCCATTTGAATGCACTCGGTTGATTTTTGGAGTGTATAGGAGTTGTTGGGCATTGGAGAAATATAGAGGGGTGTCTGAGCTAGTATGCATGACCTTGTGCAAGAGTTAAATCTTGTGAATTTTGGTTGAATCCCCTAGGAAATGTGTGTGAGGCCACTGGATTGTGTTTTCTAAGCTTCTGTGGTCAATGGGAGGATTAGTGGATGACTAAATCATTGTGGTGCTTATTGTATAGCTTGTAAAACACCCAAACATGGAATTGCAAATCATTGTGGTGCTTGCTAAGTAGCTAATAAACCACTTGGAAAATGGGCATCAGACCCTTGCGGTGCTTGCTATTAAAAGATAATTAATAAACCAACTGGACAGTGGATTCCAACTCTTGATACTAAGAAATACACCATCTAAACCTTGGGTGAATCCCTATGAGTGATCTTAGAGGAAAGAGTGAGTTATTGTGGTGCTTACTACTAGGAACCATAGATAAACCACCTTGGTGCTTGTTATAGGTACAACTGATAAAACACCTTAGTACTCATTCTTCATTAGAAGAATTTTGAGGTCTAAAATGGGCCTCCTAAGGAAATCATAAAATAATAGTGGAAATAATAAAATAAGGCCAGATTGCATCATCAAATTTTAGAGGAAAAAAGAAAAAACTGTTTTTTCAACTTGTATTTTCAACTTATCTCCCTATGGGTTTACTCAAATTTCGAGTGGGAACACGTTGGATGAAAAATTTGATTCCTCATCCAAGGAGTACCATGTTGCATACTTTTGATGGACCCTTCTACACGAAAAATGAGAAATACATTAAATATATGATTGCAATCCCGTTTTTTCATGTATTTCTCATTTTTCATGTAGCAGGGTCCATCGAAAGTATGCAAAATTGGTACTCCTTGGATGAGGAATTAAATTTTGCATCCAATGAGTACCTCTACTCGAAATTTGAGTAAAACCTTAGGGAGATAAGTTGAAAATACGAGTTGAAAAAGTAGTTTTATTATTTTATTATTTTTTTATTGTTTTTAATTTTTTACTCCAAAAATGGTGAATCATCCCCCATGGTTGACATCATAATCTTGAATCCTATTGGTCCTTATAAAATTTATTTTGGTTGTACATTTTTCCTAGGAGGCCCATTTTAGACCTCAAAATATCTCTAATGAGGGAAATTGATAAACCCCATAGACAATAGGCTTTAATATGAGTGTTAAACTAAGCCTTTGGTGTGAATTCCCTTAGGAATCATTCCTCAGACATTGAATCTAGTTGAGGGGTGGTCAGTTTCAAGAAGGTTGTTGTGTAGTTGGCTTATGGTTGGGTGGAGAGTGGAAGTCCCTCCTTCAGTTTCGAGCCAATTTAAGATATATAGATAAGTGTATTACATTGCATTTTTAAATCATGAACTGTGATTTTCAATGTTATGTTTATGACTGGTATGATATTTGGTATGTCTATATGATTTTAATGAATGTATGGACTGTGTTGTTCAATATTATGTTCATGATTGCTGTGAGATATTGTGTTTATGCTCTCTTGCTTGACAACAATAACTTTTGAATATAGTAGCTCATTTTTTTTAGAGGATTAGTAATGTCTAATAAATGGATTGCAACTGCTTTTTATAGTTATGAATGCCTATGTATTTGTGCTTAGATAATTGATATTCATAACTCTCTAAACTAATTTAACCATATTTCAAGTTGCATAGTAGAAGTGACAATGGTTTTTTAAATATATCAATGATTTGGAAAAATAACCAATGCCTTTGAAATAACGCATTTCTACGTAAATACGATGGATGGTATGTGTAGGATTAAATAATAATCCTTTTAATTAAGGTACTTAATCAATGTTTAATTGATGTTTAATCAATATTTTAAGCCTATTGGCCTGAGGATTGTGGTATAGGGGGAGGTAAAGAATATAGGCCCATGGAACATGATCCTAGGGGAAAACAATAGCTATTTCCCTAGGGAGACGCAATATTGGGGTTTTTAATCCCAAGGAACATAACACCAGGGAAGGGATCCTGGGGAACATGGTACCATGGGAATGGGTCTCGGGGGATACTAACCCGAGAAAAGGAAATACCAGTAACCACGATACTAGGGAACTAAATCTTGGCATGTGTCACTATTGATATGATGTGTGTGCCATGTGGACCCCCCTCATGGTAGTGGCGTGACATCGTTTGGTATAAGTGTGGCCAAGTGGGTGCCACATAGATTTACTTTGATGACATGGCCTCCTTGATGGGCTAAATTTTGGAGGGGCATAAATTTCTATCAAAGGTTTGGATTGAGATAAAATTTATATCAATAAAAATATTTCCATGAGATAAACAATATGTTTGAATTATTTTTAAGGTTCAAATATTTTGAGAAAAATAGGTTGTAACCCCATGTTCATAACCAAAAATGGAGATAGGGTCATAAGACTAGCACACCCATAGTCTGAGATAGTTTTAAGGGGTGATAGGTGTTACAGAGTGGTATCAAAGCATCAGTTCAACATTGGACTTGAAGGGCCCATGCATAGGGAGTAGAATTTAAGTTTATATAGATGACTGCATTGATTTATTATATGAATGTTGATCTAAACCAATAGTTTATGATATTTATAAGTTAGATGGAATTCTTATATTTCCCTTTTATTTTCTGGAATATGTAACTAACATGGGGTTTGGTTGTGTGAACAACTTTCGGTCATCATGCTTGGTGTTGACATACCAAGGCTATGCTTAATATGTTTATGATTGATTTAGTTGTTAGTTGTGTGTGTGAAAACACATAATAAGACATGATATACAACAAAAAATAAAGGAATGAGTATTAGAATGGTATAATACAACATGGACAAAACCTTTCCTAACCAGAAATAAGACTTAGTTGGATGTATGCCCTCAGAAGTTTGAGAGACAAACTAAGGATTTATAACTCAGACAACGAAAATATTTTTAGAAATAAATAAATACAAGAAGAGGTGAATGTGGTGATATTGTAGATATTATCCGATATGAAAATACAAAGGAAAAATGAAAAAAAAATTAAGACACGGGGGTTCGAGGCAGTGCCACGAAAAAAAACTGTGGTTTTGCCCATGTTTTTATAGATTCAGTTAAAGGAACTACAATTATGTTCCAATCTAGGAAGAATGGATCGGGGTTTTATGAATGCTTTGACATCTATATAATGTATTGTAACATTGAAAGGAATATAATGAAAAATCAATCTGGTTTTCCCTGTTTTTGGTTCCAAGAGAGAAACCTTAGCGTATATTTTATTTTCTTGCCATTATATATTTTCTATTTTTTTAGGAATTCATTTATAAGTATTATTTGTACAAGTTTAAAACCTACACATATGGTGGGAATATATTAGAAATGTTGAAGGCATCATGTAAAAGGAATTGGTCAATGATATGGACAATTCGTTGAAGAAGCCTGACAATATTGGTTGTCCTTTCCTTATTCTCGTGTCTTCAAAGTTCCCCCTTTGATAATTTGCTAGGGGATTTGGATCACTTGGAACTACATTATTTCCAAAGACGATGTCTCTTACCCTAAATTCATCACAATGGGATTAATGACAATTCTTTGTTATTACACTCAAGATAAAGTTGTATGACAAGTTCAGGTCATTGAAGCTAAACATCCTGATCATTCGATCCCGTGGACCTTCTTTGATGGGGCCTCGACTGATTTTGGAAAAAAGTGTGGGGGGGTTAATTTTTACATATTTCTGACTCATTCTCTTTTCATGTTTCCATGGATCTTGGGTTGAGCACAAACTATCAAGCTGAAGTCTTATTATGCAGAAACCTCCCTTCATTTTCTATTGAGTAGGGGGTTACACATATTCATTTTTTTGGTGATTCTATGCTCGTGGTTAATTGAATGAAATATATTTAATCATATATAATATATATATATATATATATATATATATATATATATATATATATATATATATATATATATATAAAGGTATATAAAGAGTCGGGTAGTTTTTGCATCATGGCATCCTAACCTTCCTACAACATTGATCTTAGAAATATTGACAAATTGTTGCAACAAAAAGACATATTTACATGTCATGACTAACTAGAATCATTAGAAAGATAACTGAGATTGAGGGAAATATGATGTTGGGGCTCCATGAAGATGAAATTTTGCTAATACTAATTGAAAATCTTCTCTTCCTGAGGCTGGTTTTTGCTGTGACATTCTGGGTTATTTGAGCTTTCTCTAGGATTTTTAGCGATGACCTCCCAGAGGAAACTGACTGCATTTTCAAGATGCACACATTTTTTATTGTTTGTTTCAAGCTCCTTACTGTGATCGTCAATCTTGTGCAATATATATGTGTTTTGCGTACGAGTATGATATCGTAACTATTTATGCATAGCCTTAATTTTCTCAATGAAAACCTTCTAGGAATTGCAATGAGGATAGGGATTGATTTTTTGAGAGCTGCTCAAAGGATCCATTCTTCAATTTGAACATAAGAAGAGGAGAAACATTGTGATGGAGTGGAGGATATCTACCTGTGAGGAGAGAAAGTGCTACACAAAAACTTGAAGTGCAGGGAACGGAACACAGGGGAGTAGATCCAGGAGATTAGGATGCAGTTCAGGGAAACAAAGGACCACAACACATGAGAGCAGAAAAAAACGCTGGAGATCCCTGAGCGAAAGGGAAATATAAAGAGGATAGGATGGGATCGAAGTCAGGAAGGGATAACGATGAGAGAATATCGAGGAGTCGATGGGTCAAAGGAAGCATGATGGATAATCTAAAGAAAATCGATATGGATGGCAGAGAGGATACGAAGGGAGAGGAAGATCCTCATGGAGCAGCGCATTTGAGACAAAGGCAGATATTGTGTGGATTTTGATGTTGGCTAAATCATTTTGGTTCAGAATTTTAATAGATATGATCCACAACATGAGGAGAAAGTACCGTGGGGAAGATCATAGGAAACATTTAAGGGATAGTTTGGATGGAAATTTCATTTCCAATTCTAATTTTTCCCTTTGGTCTATCAACAACGTAATTAGCATATTTGTCTATTGTTTTATTATTCTCCCTTAGGATATGGAAGTGTTAGGACCTCACAATGTACCGTTTTTACCATACATTTTGACACCACCTTACCCTTTATAGCTATATTTAAAAAGGGTTCCATCATCATTTTCATTCACTTTATCCAAAGGTATATTAAATCCTCCTCTTTACTATATATTTAATCTGTTTACATATAATTCCATATTACTCTTATATTTCATCATTAATCGAAGGTATATTGTTTCTAACATAAGTCTAAAAGATCACAGATAATTTATGTGTTGTGCTGAAACAATCGGCCATTGCTGAAACAGTCGACTCAGTTGCTGAAATAGTCAGCGGGCACGCTAATTCCGTCACTATTCGTAATTTGCGATTCTGGAAGAGTATTTTTGGGACAATGGCAACAACATGAAGACGAACAAGGAAGTGGTTACACGGATTATTTTGAAGACAGTACTTTTTCTGCATCTGTTGTAACAATATCCTTCTATGGAAGAATAGAATAGCCCTGTTTTAAGAAAGAAGAACAGATTTGGATAAAGATAGATTTGCTTTGATGTAACTGTAATAGATGTCTCCTCTTTAAAAAGAGGAGACATCATCATTAGAAGAGAGTTAGAAACTACAGGAGAACATTGTTTTTGAGCAAAAAGGAGCTAGACTCCATTGTAACAATTATTCCTCCTTTCACGTATTTAACAAAGTTTTCTTTGAGCGCTTCTTCTGAATTTGAATTCTTTCTTCTTGGGAATTTTTTGGTGAAACCAAGAAAAGGCCCGCCTCCCTGAATATATATTCTGGCACCCACTGTTTCGTAGTTTGTTAAGTTTTTGCAGATATTCGCACTAACTTAATTTATTGGGTCGAAACATCGCTGTAGAGTTCTGTGATTCATTAAGCATTCTGTTTCCTTTAACGCTGCATGAGTTTGGTACATTCATCCTTAAAGAAGTTAAGAGATCTATTTCTGTTATCTGTTTGAATGTATGATTGATGCTGGGAAGCAGGTGCTGAAGATTCCTGTGCAAAGGAATAGGGTCCTGTTCCCATTGATTGACTTCCCTTTCCCTGCAGTGTGATTAGAAACAGGAGATAGGTGCTGAAGGTTCCTGTTCATGGGAATAGGGTCTTGTTCTCTTGAGTTTATCTTTTCTACAGAGTGATTAGTGTCAGGCAGCAGGTGCTGAAGTTCCTATTTGAAGGAATAGCGTCCTGTTCCCTGTTATGGTTGATTGGTTTCCTTTCCTGCAGAGTAATTTCCTTTCATGAGGATTCTTAAAAGACTGCAATAGAGGAATTGCTTCTACTATAACATAAATAGACTTCAGCTTTGTTAAAATAGGGTGTGAATGATTAGATTTGTATGATTAATAATTGTGTGACTTTTACTACAACATTATTTTTGCTTTTGGAATTGAGCATATCCAGTGCGTGGTTGTCTTTGGAATAAACAGACCTTCTCGGGTTGACAATTTATGTGGAGCTTGAATTGTTAAAACAATTAAAGCGACCAACAGGAAGAAGGTAACATTTCCCAAGAAATCCAACTAGGACTGAATTCAAGATATGAGATGGCCAAGATATGCATTTTTTGGTTTTGCTTTTTTTTACCATTATCTTCATTAGAATGGAGGAGTCCCTAAATATCATTGGATTCATTTGGTTAATCCTCTTAATAATTTAAGAGCCCGTAATAAATCCATAGGATTCTTCTTTATTATTTGTTTTGATGTTAAGGCCCCATTCAAAAGCTATTATGTTCCTCTGATATTGATCGACTACACAACCACCTACTCCAACTCTACCCGCATTTGATTTCAAGGCACCATCAAAGAATAGACAGGGCCTTTGTAGAGTGCTTATCCAAAGTAAAAAAATCCTTTTCTTTTATTCAAATTTTCCATTCTTTGTGGTTTCTTGGAGCTTTTCTGAGAGGAGTTTGAAATTTCTGAGTCCTATTTGATGCTAGACTGATCCAATTTATTTCTTCTTGCTGGAGGATACTGGGATCCATATTTTTATTCCCTTTGAGAACAAAAATTCAGCTACTAAACCCCATGTATTTGCAAGAATCTTTCTTACATCGGGTTTTATATTTTGGAAGTTTTCTTGTTTCTAGCTAACCAAATGTTCCAAATTAAGAAAGATGGTAAACTGGTCCAAAACCTCTTAGTAATATTCTTGTTTTTAAAGGAATAAGGATACTTTATTTTCTATTTCTTGTAGTATTCAAAAATACCTATGTTGAAATTGATATTAGCTTCAATTGGAATGATGAGAAAGTTCCAATACTCTTTTTCCAATTTGCAACCAATGAATAAATGATATATGTTTTATTCTTCCTCAAGGCACAAAGGGCATATAGAAGGAACTAGAATGCCTGTTTTTTGGAGGTTGTCAGTTTTTAGAATTATTCCCTTTAACATGGTCCAAATAGATATTTTAATTTTTGGGAGACTTTTAATCTTCTAGGCCACTTTCTATAAGGGCCAATCCTGCATGTTTCCTTTCTCTTGGAGATTCAGATACCCTGTTTTAACGTTGTTGTCTTGTCCTGATGGAATCCACTTGTAGGAGTCTTTTTGACCCAATCTGATAGTGGCAACACCTTTTCAAAAACCTAACAAAGTGTCCCATTGAGTTTTAATCTTGTGAGGGAAAGAAGGTGGTTTCCAAACTTCCCAAAAGTAATATCTTTGGTTCCAATTTGAAATTTGGTCCAAATAAAAAATTTCCTTCTTAATCATCCATGACATTAGTGTTGAGATTGCAACAATATGAGGAGCTTAGTGGAAAGGAGTCGCCTTCACTAAGTGGGCCCGCAGGGTATTTTTGGCGCAAAGTCTATTTTTAGACATATGGATCATGTTCTATGAGTTGCAGGATGCTATTTGTGGATGGTTGGTCAAGTCGGGAAAAAATAGATGGACTTCTATTTTTAGACATATTGGGCGGAATCTATTTTTAGATTGCCAGTCTAAAAATAGATATGTCGAATATTATTAGCTCTTAATAATATTTGGACTCTAAACATTATCTTATCCTCTTGGAGCACTTCAGTTAAGTGCACAGATGTGGCACATGCAGCTGACAGAAGGAATTACGCTATTCCTGAGGGTTAAGTGGAGCTATTGCATGGATACTTCAGTTAGAACTCATGTGACAGTTTGGTGGAGTTATTGAAGTAGTTGGTGGAGTTATGTTCAGTTTAAGTGAGTTAAACATAGTTGAGCTAGTTGTATCTAGTCTAACTGATTGATACACTAGTGAGAGTGGTGTGAATTAATTATTAATTAATTCACTAATTATTAACTCATTAATCAACTAAAGAATACATCAGTTAACTGCAGTGCATGGACAATTTCAGTGGAGACCAGTGAAGAGGTAGGTGAAAGAGCAAGTGTGACTATCAGTTGTGAATATACTGGTGCATGATATTTGCACACACATTGATGGAGAAGCCAATGAGGATTGCGCAGTACATACTAGTGGGATTCGAACATGGATCTAGGTATTATCCATATTGGATTGCGCAGTAGAGGCAGGTTAACAGGTGGAGCAGATTGGAGCATGTGTTTTGTATGATCTGAGCTTGTGTAGTGTGTAACAATTGGGGATTGTACTGAGAGCTTGTGAGGAGTTTGTACAATTATTGTTACATGATCTCTATCATTATAATATACAACATAGTTGGGGTTTTCTACTTTAAGCTTTCCCATAAATACCGTGTTTATATGTGTGATTGTTTATGGTTTTAATGTGCGCATGTGATTGTTTAATTTCCGCAAATTGATGATCAATAGTAGAAGAGGTTATGTATTATGCATGAAGCTCAAATAGTGTGTGATCAGGATAATCTCGGTGAATAATTTAATAGCTATTCAAATTTCTACAATTAGGAGTTGAATTTCTTGGTGTTTCAAAATAGGAGGTAGACCCATAATACTGTCCCTCCAAATATGGGTTTCTCGACTGCCTTTTGGGACTCTAGAGATATTCTCTTTCACAAGAGGGAGAGATTTTCTTATCAGTTTCCATATCTGAAAGCAGGGCCTAATAGGGATTTTGTTAATGAGAAGAAAATTTTTGGAGTTGTTCAAATATTTTGCCTCTAAAATTTGTTTCGACCAACTGGACTCCCCTATAATAAATTTCCAAGTAATTTTTGCTCCAAATTCTATGTTCATAAGTCTTTGGAGCTGGATGGAAATCCCTCATTTTTCAAGAGGGGATGTGACTTGGGTCTAATTTACAAGACTACATTTTTTAGTCTCGTTCTTACCTCCTTGCCATAATTTTTTTTTGATGGCGAGTTCAATATACTTGTGTACACTTACTGGAGCATGTACAATTGCAAATTGGTAAAGAGGTAGGGCTGATAGGACCGCCTTGATGAATATGACCCTTCCTGCAAGATTAAGCCAAAGAATACCCTAATTTTGTAGTTTCTTTTTCATTTTTTCTACTATGTTGTTCCATATTTCTACTTTCATATTTTCTTTCATAGTTGGAAAGCTCATATGCTTACAATGTGTCCATTTGCTTGAAATGATACTCCTAAAATTTGTGATATACGCTGAAGAGTTCTTGTGGGAAGGTTCCAACCGTATATATTACATTTAAAATTGTTCAAGAAGGAGCAAGAAACCTCTAAAAATTTATCCAAAATATCCTTGAACCTTTGAGAAACTATGCAGGAGGCACCTCCAAGAAAAAAGGTGTCGTCTGTAAAAAGAGAGTGATTGATGCTTTTTACTCCATTCCTAAAGGAGAGACCCATGATAGATCCATTTCTCCGACAATATTCCAGATTGTTGCTAATGGAATCAACCATAAGAATATATAGAAACGAGGAGAGAGGGCATCCTTGTCGAATACCTCTATTGCTTTGGAAAAATTTAATGGGTCTACCATTGATGAGAGCGGTGATCCAGGGCCCGGTGATACAAGCTTTTATAATATTTATGAAGTCAACCGAGAAATTGAATTTTAGGAGGACCGAGGCAAGGAAAGAGAGAGGCCATGTCAAGTTTAAGAATTAAACCTTTCTCATTATTAACTAGAATTGAGTGGAGGGCTTCTTGTATGACCATAATGTTATCCAATTTGTCTACCTGGAACAAACTTGCCTTGATTTTATGAAATAAAGAAAGGGAGGATAGGCTTTATTAAATTAACTAATAACTTGGTTATGATTTTATAAGAGGAGTTGCAAAGATATATTGGACATAATCTATGAAATGACATTAGTTTCAATTCTTTTGGAATGAGAGCCAAATAAGTGGAGTTTGTAAACCCACCTATTTTTTTTTCTTCTTAAAAACCCATCTGATCATCCTCTGGAGATAATTTTTTATTAGCATCCAGTAACATTTGTAGAAATATATTGAGAACCCATTTGGTCCTAGAGCTTTTTCTGGATGGAGAGACCAAATTAATTTCAACAATTCCTCTTCCTTTACTTCCTTCTTTATTTATGAGTTTGTGATTTCAGAGACCATTTTGGGAATATGGCTTATGAATTCCTCGTAGCTTGGATTTTATGAATCATCAGTAAGAAAATTTTTGAAGTGGTTGCGTGCTTATTTTTTAAGCTCCTCTTGCCCCTTGATTTTAGTTTCCCCTTCTCCTTTTATTGATTTGATGTGGTTTTTTATTTTTCTCATCTTGGTAGGATTGTGAAAGAAGGCAATATTTTGATCTCCCGCTTGAATCCATAAATTCTCGGATTAAAGCCTCTAGGTTTCTTCCTCTTCTATGTTACTTCTATACATTTCCAAATGGAAATCTCTCTCCCTCAACTGATTTTATTCTGTTTCCTCACCTTCTTCCATTTTTTTCTAAATTTTTTCTAGTTCTTCTTGCAACTCAATTTTCTTCTTCTTTCGTTCCTTGTAATGTACTTTGTCCCGATTTTTTAGAGATCTTATAGCATTTTTGATCTTTGTATCCCATATAAAACCTAGGGAGCCATTTACACTTTGCTTCCACACTGTTGAAACCAACCACATGACTTCTTCGTGATTGCTCTAGAGGGGATTATATCCGAATGTAAAGGTCCCATATTTTCACACTCTCCCAATTGTATTGCTATTGGTTTGTGATTAGAAGCAACAAAGGGAATTACTTTTGATATGAATGTGTTGTATTCTGAAAAAATGCAATCTTACATAAGAAACTGATCTAGTTTTTATTTTATGTTTCCTGCTCCAATCCTTTTGTTATTCCATGTGTATTTTTCATTTTTTAAATATATGTCCATTAGATTGTTGTCCTGTATAATGTGTTCTATCTTTCTTTAGAATGGTTCTTCCTAAAAAAATTCTCCTTTTTTTTTCCTCTACACTGAGAATGATGTTCAGATCACCCCCAACTATTACATTGTGATTTGTGTCCATGTTTAAGTTTTCCTTCAGAGATGGCCACCACTTATCCTTATCTATGGAATGAATAGGAGTGTAGATATTATAAAAACATACATGAGATATTGTGCTTATTTTTCTCAATTCCATTTTGATCCAACGTAGATATTTATGTTGGGACAATAGTTCCCAAGTTGACTGATTCCACTACGTGCCGATACCTCCTGAAGCTCCTGTCGTTGTTAAGGATATTTCTGAATATTGTTTTGTTTTTTGATATATTTGGAATGTCTCTTGCTCAGTGGATTTGGTATCCTATAGCAGAAAAAGGTCTGGTATTTCTGATTTTATAAGACCTTTCAAGGCATTGATTTTTGAAGGATTCCTAAGGCCTTTGCAATTCCAGGAGACCAAATTAATTATTTTCTTTGGATTGAAGCTGAGGGACCTTTCCCTCGAATTAGCTATTGTGTTTTTTCCTTGTTACCTGCACTTTTTTCTATATATGGTTCCATTGGCTGCTGGGTTCCTAAATCCATTCCTTTGATAGCTGCTTGATCCCTTAATTCTTTGTTTGATTTTCTTCCAGAATTCCGATGGAAGTCAGAGAGAGGATCTTTAGATTGGTTTCTAGTGAGGATACTTTCAAAGGGAGGGGGAATGGAACTCAAAGAGGGGGTGAAATAATTAGGGTCGGAAAGGAGAGGAGGAAGGGAGGAGGAAGATAACAAGGAGGGAGCTATAGGAGAGGGAAGAGGAGAAGGAGAAGGGACGTAGGGAATAGGAGGCAACTCATGAAAGTCCATGGATTCAGGAGGGAGCTCAAGAGAGTAAAAGGGATTGGATTTTGAAGGAAAAAGAGAGGGGGAGGAGGAGGGAGGCACATCCAAATGGGGGGGGGGGGGGGCAGAAAAATATGGGGAAGAATATTTAAAAGGTTTAGGACCAGTATTTTTGTTTTTACTTGTTCCCATTGCGATTCTTTTGGTTTATATATATATATATATATATATATATATATATATATATATATATATATATTAATAATATATTTTCAAAATGAACGTATTGATGACATACCTTGCATTTATATGGAATATGCTCGTAGTCCAGTTAATTGATATGGGTCCAACCATCTACCCTGATTTTCATCGCTTCAAGGAGCCCTTTTCCTAGATCCACTTCCACACAGATCCTTGCACACACATGCATATTTTCCTTTGGTTCACTTCGATCTATATATTTTCCCACAACATTTCCTATTTCTTTTACTGAATCATCTCCCCAACAATGTAGAAAAATATGAGGAAGTCAGACCTAGACGAGAACAACATTTGGTACATCCAACTCAGGATCAAAGTGAGGAGTCCATATATTTAGGTATAAGCCTAGTTTTTCCTTGAAGTAAGGATCATTTTTGAATATTAGGTCTCTATCTTCTTTGGTTTCAAAATGAAAGGTGAAAAAGCCTCTTCCACAAAAACGAATAGATATTTTCCCTTGTGTAGATTGGGACCAGTTCCTCTCTTCAAATTTTTGAACCGTTTTTGGTGAGGGCCAAAGGCCAGTAAACTGACCAACTAGTCCCCTTTCAGAAAGAGCAAGAGAATATCTACGAGGCAGAGATGGCGGGAGGACTATTTCAAGAATGTCTTCTAGCTTTTTGACGAACTTTGATATGACAGGCCTCTTGCGAGGAGGATTAATGGAGGAAATGAGGCTCGTAAAAGTGATGGAAACCTCATTAGGAGGAGTCGCAATGTAAAGGAGAGGTTAATAGGGATGCTACCCATCCGGAACAGACTCCAGAGGGGCCATGGGAGATGGCCGAAGTAGGGGGAAGCAGCAGCAGGGGGAGGCTTAGTTCAACACAATGCAATAGCTCCATAAAATCATCCAATTTTTATTGTATAAATTTATATATTTCACCTCTTCTAGATCATGCTTTGTATCTTAAAACTCATTTGGTTTTTTTTCATTTCATCATATATACAGGGAACACAATCAAGTCACTGAAAAACTGTCAAAATTATCTCTAGATCTGGATCAAGGTCTTTGGCATATTTACAGATGTTCGCAGGGGTTCCAACTACTCTTATAGGTGCAGGAAATTCCTGGAGCCTCGTGATTAGCCTCCCGAGGATCCTTCATAGTCAACTCGATGCAATTTTTAGATGTAGCTCTATCAATGTTATTTCATGTTTCATTATATTTAGCACTTGATATGTACTCTCTCTCTCTCTCTCTCTCTCTCTCTCTATCTATACACACACACACACACATACATACACACATACATACATACATACATACACACACACACATACATACACACCAACACACACACACACACACACACACACACACACACACACACACACACACACACACACACACACACACATGCTCATGGACATTATGCTTTTCATTTTATTTTTTATGGACCCATCCTCTGTGGTTCTTTGTCATTATTAAACCGTTTCAGGTTGATGTGACATTTTGATCAAACATGTTATGTTTCGATTTGCATACACACTATGTTTGTTTACCGATTGTAAGTTTTGTTTTTCCTAGCTAAATTATATTATATTGTACAAAAATACATTCGGGCTTCAAAATAGGGGTTGTTGAATTAGCCAACCCCTGTTGGCTGAAGACATTTCAAAAATTCAAAAAGTGGGCTGCCCTTCAGGGGAAACCAACCCTTAGAGTGTTCAGAATTTCAAAAAGAGAGTTTCCCTTCTTGGGGAAACCACCTGTTAACATATATCTGAATAACTGAGTTTTCTGGAAAATAAAAATATAGACTAAGAAACAATAGAGAAGCATGTAAAAACTGAGAAAGAGGAGAGACATTGCTCTGCAGCTACCGGTCCTTTGAGTCATGATGCTCCATTTGATGAGATTATTCAACAATGAAACATCCTTAGTTGGGCAGTGCGTCATCCTTCTTGGAGAGCTGGGGAGCCAACTCTGGCGTTGAAGTTGAGTGTGAATCTTTGTTTGCTTCTTTGAAATTTTGCTAGGGCACCTTCTGAAAATCTACTCCCTCCACTGTCTGAAGCATCCTCCACGCTTTTGACAGGAAGACAAAATTTTTTCCTTGGCCAAGGTGAGGAGGAATGAGAGAGTGTTTATTTGTGAGGGCGCTTCCTGCTGTTGGAGCCGGAATGGCCATGTTGCGCCTCTGGGAGGCGAATTGACAGATGAGCGGAGAGAAATTGAGGGTCAAATACCGCTGGATAATCCACAACCACAAAGAAGGCTAAGAAGCGCTCCACCATAGCCAGAGCTGGAGAGCAAGAGGGAGAGCCTCTGCCTCATGCACGGCGGCATCTCATATGGTGTCGGCGTGGAAAATCGTTGATGGAGTGATGGGATTGAAAGGCGGGGAAGGAGAGCTCATAGCGTGGTTGGGGAGAAGTGAGGTGGGCAGGGGCAAGGCAGAGGCTAGCATAGTAGAGGATGGAGGCTTGCAAAGCACAACACACAAAGAATGATAACTGGACTGAAAAATGGATCAAATGAGAATGGGAGGCAGGGATAATTTTAAGGATGGAAAATTATCTTGAAGTTTAAAAAATTGGCGAATATCACTAGTCCCTAATATGTAGACTATAAAATTTTTATTGATGTATTGTACAAAATTTCAAATTTATAATGATATTATATATATTTTCTATATAATGTTGGCGATTTTTAATGTAAAATAATTTTATATTGTAAAATTTGGGCGAATTATTTTTATAAAAATATGGAAATTGGCGAATCTTTTTTTTGGAAAAACCATCGAAAATTAGCCCACCTGCGAATATTAGCCCCTAAAATTTTCCATGATGGGAGGAGGTTCCATTGGCCATATATGGCCATAGAACTAAATGCAAGAGCCAAGGTATAGAGAGTGGGAGAGAATGTTGTAGCTGTCGGCGTACTTCCCAGCGGGGCACATTTAAAGCCCTCATGTGGGAGGTAGGTGCATGCCCATGGTGAGACCAGATGCACTCGCATGGAGAAGCCAGGTGGCCAACCAAATCAAACTCATTAAACACCTGCATCCGGGGTACTGATTGTAATTTTTATTCTCTTAATAAAAATCATGATTTTTTTCAAAATAAAAAATCAGAGAAAAGGAATTGAAATGGAAAAGATTTTAGAAATCTGTCTGGGAAAAGTACCTGTCTAAGAGGTACTATGACAAAAAAATCAAAGAGTTTCACGAGCATACTATTTTTAGAACTACTAAGGCATATTCCCTACATTAAGGACGAGAAGTTGAAGATTCAGAGATATCTGAGTGGTTTATAATCACAGTCCCACCAAGACAAAATTGAATTTAACAAACTAAATACACCAAAGGAAACTATCGGGAATACCAAGTATCACTATGATATTTCCAAGAATAGGGTTGAATTCTAAATAGATTGGAAGACGAAAAAAAAAACAAACTTTAAAGGGAAAGGGCCAAAATACTTAGGGTACAAGCAAACAAGGAAAAATGTCAAGTTCAAAACACTTGTTAAAGGTGAGTTCCAAAAAAACTTCCCTGCTGTAAATAGAGGTCTACATATAAAATTAGAAAGGGAAGAGGTAGAGGAGCTCCAGAGGACATCATTACATTGTTGGGGATGTGGAGAGGATCATATGTTAGAATATTTCCCTCATAAATAGTAGAGCAACAAGAAGTTATACAATGTCCAAAAAGAAACGATAATGAATGATGTGAATTAAAGCATAGCTCAAATTTATGTGTCATTGGACAAAATACAAGTAGGTTATCAAGCCTCGATGATCGAAACGAAAGGTATTGTTTCCAACTAATCCATTTCAATTTTAATTGATATAGGTTCTAATTTTTGTTATGTCAGCCGTAAAATTTCATATAGTAGGTGCCTTGTAAAAGAAAATCCATGCCAAATCATGGTTGGTCTAGATAACCACAGGAATAAAAAATAAAGTGACTAATTTGGTGGAGTCATGCCACCTAGAAATAAGTGGCATGCCTGCAAAAGTCGTGCTTAATATTTTTCCATTGGGTTCATATGATATCTTGATTTGCATGGATTGGATGCCAACTCATAATACCAAAATTAACTATTATGGTAAATCATTTGATTTCCTCAACAATTCAAGAGAGAAAAAGGTATTTCATGGAACAAGAAACCATGTTTTAGTAAGACAATTTTCAAAATTTCAAGAGAAGAAATGTAGTCAGAAAGGTTGTTTTCTATTTATCATTCAAGCGATCAACATAATAGAGAACAATGAGCTTAGAATTGAAGATCATCCCATTATAAAACAATATAGCGATGTATTTTCAGAGAAAGTTCCAATATTTCCACCCATAAGGGAGATCAATTTTCCCATTGATTGATTTGCAGTTCTATGCTAGTTTCCAAAACCCCATATTGTATGAGCACGACAAAGTTGGTAGAATTAAAATTTTAGCTGAAATAAATGTTGGATAAAGGATACATAAAACCTAGTGTATCACTCCGAGGAGCCCCAACATTGTTTGTAAATAAAAAGGATGGAACACTACAATTATGCATTGATTACAAATAATGATCTATTTGATCAAATTAGAGGAGCCACAATGTTTTCCAAGATATATCTAAGATACAAATACCATCAAGTCAAAATTAAAAATGAATAAATTCATAAGACAACCTTCAGGATGATATACATGCACTACGAGTTTGTAGCAATACCATTTGGACTCATGAATGTCATGACCACATTCATGTGCATGATGAACAATGTCCTAAACCAATATTTGGACAATTTCATGCTATTATTTGTTGACGATCTTTTGGTTTACTAGAATAACATAGAAGAACATGAAGAGCACCTAAAGGTAGTGTTTCTCTTGCTGTGATAACACAAATTATATGCCAAGATTAATAAATGTGATTTCTTTCAATCAAAAGTACAATATCTGGGACATGTCATCTCAAAGGAAGAAGTAGTTCTAGATATAGAAAAGATCAATGCCATAATGGAATGGCCCACTCCCCGAAATGTTATGGAGGTTAGATCCTTCTTGGGATTGACCAGATATTACCAAAGATTCATATACGTTTTTTAAAACATTGGACATCCAATCACAACTTTATAAAAGAAAAGAGTAAAATTTCAATGGACATCAGAGTGTGCAGTTAGCTTTGAGCAATTCAAGAACTTGCTTACACATGCATTTGTTCTGAGGATAAAGGACCCAAAGAAGGATTTCTTGATATTCATAGATGCCTGCAAGGAAGGAATAAATGGAGTCATAATGCAAGAAGGACATGTAATTTTATAAAAATCAAGGAAACTAGCTTTGCATGAGAGGAACTATGTCACTCACGACTTGGATCTAGTAACAATTATGCATGCACTAAATATGTGGAGGAACTACTTGCTTGGGAGATGGTTGGTGTTGATGTTAGGTCATGGATGATTGAGATACTTGTTTGATCATCCTAAATTAAATGCTATACACACCATATGGTTGGCTTTGATTAGTTAATTTGATTTTGAAATCGAGCATATTAATGGCAAGGAAAAATGAGTAGCAGATGCACTTAGTAGAATTCTACAAGTAGATCACTTGGAAGCCATGAGCACTTATGAAATTGACACCAAAGAAAATATTAAAGAGGCATTGCTACATGATGAGCATTTTCATTATGTGAAAGAATGCTTACAATAGGAACCAATGGAACAATAAGCAAGAATTACAAGTTAACTAATGATCGTATGTTGTTGTTTAAAGACAAATGGTATGTACCCTATGTGATTGACTTCAAAAACCTCATAATGGATAATTTTCACAAAATATCTTACTAAGGTAATTCTAGTTACCAGAAAATGATAATATCCATAAAGAAATTATATTATAGGCCAGGAATAAAGAAGGAAATAGTTGAATATAGTGATATATGCCTGGAATTCCAACAAGTCAAGGTAGAATGTAGGAATCCAAAAGTATTACTATAGCCAATTCCAATACCTAAGTGGAAATGAGAAGTCATATCCATGGACTTCACGATGAGATTTTTAAAAACACCTAAACAACATGATTCCATTATGGTGGTAGAGGAAAAATCAAGCAAGGAAACTCACTTTATAGTTGTTAAATCGACCCACAAAGCTAAAGAAATAGATTAGAATTTTGTGAAAGAAATATTTAGTTTGTATGGCATGCACAAGAAGACCGTTTCAAATTGAGATTCCAAGTTTACCTCAAATTTTTTCAAGGCATTGTTTGGAGGCTTTGGGACTTAACTAAATATTAGCACAAATTATCATCCTCAGATAGATGGTCAAACCAAAAGGGTAAACAAAATCCTAGAAGACATGTTGAGGATGTGTGTCATGCATTAGCCGAAGAGGTGGGAACTATTCTACCATTATTTGAATCTCCACACAATAATGCATACTAGGAGTCACTGAAGATGAGTCCCTTTTAGTCACTGTAATGTAGAAAAGGTAATACTAGTTGGAACAACCCAATGAACAAAGTGGTACTTGGACCTGAAATGCTAAGTGAAATTGAACAAGAAGTGATTAGTATTAGATAGAAGTAGAAATCCACCCAGGATATGAAAAATAATGCACAAATAATTCAAAGTGGGAGAGCGTCTCCACATTAGACCAAAGAAGAGCTCACTGAAAGTGGGGTCATGTGCTAAATTAGAACCCATATTTTGTGTACCATTTTACATTTTGGAAAGAGTAGGAATAGTAGATTATAGATTAGCCTTGCCACCCACAGTGAAAGCACACTGTGAATTTCATATTTCTTCACTTAAAAAGTATGTATGCGACACTAATCATGTGATTGATTGGTTTGTGATATAGGTGGAATCCAAGGGATAATTCCTACTCGAACCACTATGCATCCTAGGCCAAAGAAAAAATACACTATAGAATCAAGTAATATAGTAGGTCAAGGTGAAATGGAAGCACTTTGAGCCCAATGCAGCTACTAATGAATTCAAAGACCAAATGAGATAACTCTACCCATTTTTTCTTAATTTATCGACTGATGTAAGAGTTGTTAATTATAAAGCTCAATAATTGTTTTCATTTTACAAAACATCAAGGATGGTGTTCCTTTAAGTGGGTGGGTTTATTAAAACCCTTTCATTTTCTTCACTTTTTTAATGTGAATGTAATTCCATCATGGGCACAGGAGCACTGTGGGCTAATACAATATGTTGTGATTGTAATGCCAATGTGGGCATAAGAACCATTACTGGATGATCCAATGTTTTTTAAAATTTAAATTTAATAGGTGACTGAAGGAGAGGAAAATATTTCAGATACAAATTTATAATGTAGTTTCTTGCTTGGAAATCCATGAAATCAACCTTGAGCTTAAATGTTGAAGTTAATTAGCTGTCGATTGCAGACCCGGGTGAGATACTTGTTGCAATAAAATTTATAAGATGTTATTAGAGGTGGTGGAGGAAATTGTTAGCCACCTATAAATTCTGATATACTTAGTGGCAGCTAAATTTGTTCTCAAGCCTTCAAGATATGTATGTCCTGTGAAATCCATCATCTTGAAGTCTTATGATGTTTCTCCATCTTTGAATTAATCTTCACTGCTGTTTCCATCTTGAAATCATGCTGATTCACCGAAGAAAGCTATTCCAAAAGGCCTCTGAAACTGCCTATTTTCACTTTCCCCCCCCACTTTCATAAAGCTTTCTTTTCATCCTTAAACCCTCCATTTCCCTTTAAAAGCCTCCAAAATCCCTTTAAACCTCTAAAAATCCCTTTTGTAGGTTTAAAACACCCCTTTTTTCCCCTTCGACCGAAAGCCAAAAAAGCCTTAAAATCCCTATTTTTGGCCTAAAAGCAGGTTTTCCACTCTATAAAGGGATTAAGCCCCCAAGGGTTTAAGTCACCCGCTAGCCCTGGTCCTTTCCATCCATGGGGCCACACCCGAGCGCTTATCCCTAAGCCCTCCCCTCCTCATCTTTCTTCGCGAATGCGACTTTTCCTTTACAAATTTTTCGCTCGACATTTGTTTCCCAATGCAACCTCCACTGTTGATCCTGTAGATCTAACGGTGATTAACGACCCTCCTCCCATACAACGATCCATCCGCCTTTCCATATATCTTCCGCTTCACCTTTAAATCTCCGCTGTTCATTCCAGAGATAGGACGGTTCGCACTAAACTCGCCGTTCACCCCACGACAAAGAGGGCCAAACGTCACCATGGGTACCACCACACCTTTCGCCCGCGGGTCTCACCTGCTATCGCATTCATTCCGCACCGTCCGATCAATGCATCATGATCTGACGGTTGACACTCCATTTCGCAAAACTTCTGCGCCCAAAGTTTAACGCTCAAAATTTTTGCGAAATGGGCAGTATTGGGAGGGGCACGTGTCAAATGGTGTATGGAATCGCATTCCATTTGCACAAAACTGCCTCCCCCGATTTTATTTTGCGAAAATCATTCCTGTTTCTGCCATACCGCCCTCTGCAACACAACTTTAGCTTTTAATCCTAGCCGTCGATCTCTGAGATCAAACAACCCATTTTATATCGCGACATAAAATGCATTTGTTTCACATATCTCTCCCAAACGACTCCATCGAAAGATCTCCATCGTTGATAGTTCTAATCCAACGACTCCCATTCATCCTTGCACCCAAACCTCCATTGACCTGGTTAGCTGCTCTGCCAGGGTTTTTTCTGATTTTCTGCTACAAATTACGATCCTTCCTCGCTGAGCCTCTACAAGTAGTCTAACCGAGCCCACATGGATTTCATAAAAAATTTGTCGTATGTTTGCAGGTTTCACGACTGGCGAAGCATAAGTTTCCCTCCACAGTCACTAGAGGTGACACAGAGGCTTCGATAATTATTTCAAGGCTAGGAACCAACGTCAAATAGGACCACAAACAAAAGGCGAGGTCATGTCAATCAATGGATCAGATCCATGAACCCTCAGTGACCCTCCAGCTTAGAAAAACCCTCCACCATGTACAAAGAACACTAAAAAATATGATGATCGCATATCCAGTGGCAGAAAACAAGGCATAGAAGATTAATAAACTTTTGAAGGCATCAGTACATAAGCATTTCGAGCAATTAGCAAAAGAAAAGCATACATAGAGCCAAAACAGGTTGAAGTACAAAGGAACAGAGCAGTTGTTAGTGCATAATGTTGACTGACACTAACATAGCCCATCTCTATGCTCAAAGGCCTGCCAAGCAGTTATTACACTAAGGAGGCTACTACAAACTGTTAGAAGTAGTTATTTCAAAGTATGGGAGTCCTCATAGCCCATTCCTCACTTAACTCACACCAAGAAGATAACAATACCACTCCAGATGGGTTTTTCCTCTCAAGGACACCCTGTGGGTGATTTCTGTCATGTCAAACTGGTCTCAGCAAGCTACAAAGTTATTGATCCTGTCTAGAGTTCAATGAAATGTTTAAGACATAGGATGGGGCATTCGAATGCCCTCTCCTATCTCCGATGTTCATTAAAACTTTCTTCACCTACTTTCCTCATTTTTCCTATAAAGACTCTTTGAAGTCTCATTGTAAAAGGTTGGCATTTGGTGATTTCTAAAGTAATACATATTGCTGCTTTGAAGAAGCATTGGTGTTCTGAAAGAGAGTGAAGATCTTTGTTTTTTTGTTGATGAAGGAGGCTGGACCATTGGATCCCTGAGCCTAGTTTTAGTGAAGTACTTCTTATTGTTAATATTATTTCCTGTTTTCCACTTTGTTCCATCATGCTTTGCTTATAGTAGGATAAAAAGTTTAGGCAGAGAAATGTATCTTAGAAGCACCTCTGACCTATTTATCCTTCACTGTTTATGTGTTTTCTACTACTGAATATGACAGGGTAGTCTAATAGCTCTCTTAAATATTCAGTTTGTTTTATTTCAGAAATGGTTAATTAGGTTGTGCTAAAGACTTTTTAGGCGTTCCCTCTTTCTTTACCACTGAATATTGTATCTAAAGTCTCCCTTTGATTATTAATGCTTGTAGTTTGGCAGTGAGGTCTGTTTCAATCATACCCTCTGTTAATTGTTGTAATTATTGTGTTGAAGGTCCCTATAATTGCAGTTCTAGATGTCTAAGGAGTTCCCTATTCTTTGAATGCAATTGTATGTTTTTTTTTTACTAAGCCTTCAGGAGTAAAATCATAGGAGGAAATAGGGCGTTCCTCAAATCCTATAGTTCATTAATAAGGTTTTAGTCTGCATTTCTCCTTTACTTTGAGTGTTTATATTGATTGAGTCCAAAGTAGTGATCTTGCTAGAGGAAATAGGGCATTCCCCATATCTTTTAAGCCATTGTGAAAGGGTTTAGTTTGTTTTTCACTCTTAGTATTTAATGTTCGTCCCATTTCACTTATATTATTCAAAAGATCCTTGAACAAGTTAGATTTTCCCTCTGGTTTCCATTCCTTCTCAGTCAAAACTATTTGGAATTTCACATGACTCCATTGCCCAATGGCTTGTAGATTCCCATGCTCTATCTATACCACATGAAACAAATTTTTCCAACCAAACAAAACAAACAACCCTGCACTTCATAACTAGCCTAAAATTAACTACCCAAAACTTTCAAGACATATCTTTATAAAAACATTGAGAGATCCCTCTCTGAGACTAGGAGGGCTAGATCCTAGAGCTCTAAAGATTGGTTCTGATGTTGCCTTGTCTTTTGGTTAGCCAATATACCAAAACATAGGGACCCTAACATAATGGCGATCACGGTGGGACATATTGAGTATATGATAGTTTAGCTAACTCTTGTGCACTCTTTAGTCCTACAAATCTCTAAGAAAATAAGTTAGTAAGCCATAGAGTAGAATCTATTTGTTTGAGCACCTTAGCTAAGTGTAAGATCAGACATAGAACACTATCATAACCATAAAAATGCACAAAAACCCAAAAAAATTTCAGATTGGCTTCATAATAAACATTGGTGGTGGACCATAGAACATTTTACCTCCAAAGGAGCTAAAAATTTCCACCTGGCAACTCCACTGGCCTCCAGTAGGCCTATTACTTCACTAGTCCTTGTAAACTCCCCTGGGAATGCATTAAGCAGATCCAATCATGCTGTTGGTGGACATCAAAGTTCAAAATCTTCCACCTGGCGACTCCACAATCCCAAGAGACCTAATGACTCCACTAGTGATCAGTAGGCCTACTGATTACCCTTGGTTTTCATAAAGACTCCACTGGGGCAGCCCACACTACCATTAAACATCGTGCACACCCATGATTAGGAAACTTTGAGGAGTAATTTTTCCTTGTTAAAGACTACTTTGCCTCTAAAGAATTGTCATATCTGGCTAACTTCTCTTTTCTGTCAGTCTAAAATCAACATAGTGGCCTCTCCACATTGCTACATAGAAAATACCAAATCACTTCACTAATATAAGACTCTGAAAAATTTGCAAAAATGAATTCAAGTTTCATTGCATAATGTCTTTATATAATATCAAGTGACCTGGCAAAACTTGAATGGGAGGACCTTCCAAAGGTTGTCCTTCTCATCTCAAAATTCAATGCTAAACCTGAGCTTAAGAAAAATTTCCTATACTTGGTGGTTGAAAGGTATGAAACTGAGATTGAAATATTGAATTCACAAGAACAAACATACCAATTTAGGGACCCTAGAGCATTTTTGGAAAGTCTCCCTCCCCCTAAGAAAGAAGAAATTTCACTGCCTTTTGATGTGCAGGAAAAGGATGATTTTGCTTTCAAGAACCACACTGAAGATGCAGTGAACCAAGCTGTAAAGGATGCAGATAGCCTACCAGTTATGGAAGGCCTAAAAGAAGAAAGTTTATATCATGTTTTTGTTGATCCTATGGCAGAATATATGGAGGCCCTGATTGGTTCAAGTTCCCAGGCATTGACCCTTTGCAAGAGCCAGCTACATCAGGAGTGATCACCACTGGTGGTGGCCTTGGTTTTGAAGACCCACATTCAAAATACCCTATGGTTATCTTTGACAAGCAGGCATATTTTGTACCCTTTTTTGTTACTGCTTAACTGGCTGCACTAGCACTATTGTATCATATAAAATAGCAGAGATTTCCAAGATAGATTAGGGTAGGTAGGAATGTCAATAAAGCTCAGTTGTGAGCATTTAGTTAGTTTTTTAGTTTTTCTTTGAAAATGGAAAGAAAAATACAAAAACAATAGAAAAATAGAAAAGAGGGCAGAAATAAAACAAGAAAGGTATAGCCCCATACCAAAAAGAAAGGAAATATGAAAGTGCGCAAGCTCAAATGCCACTACTTTAAGGAGCACTACTGTCTAATCATATAGCCTAATCATGATTGGGCATATTTCAATTTACTGCTGATAGGATAATGAAGAAGATTTGCAAAACTGTTTAATCTTGGCTTATCAATAGAACAAATTAGGATAGAAGAAAGAGAACTGATTCTAACATGCTCAAAACTTGAACCAGCAAAGAAGAAGAAAACAACTCTAACAGGATCGAAACTAGAGCTGAAATGAAGAAAAAGGGTGACTCTAAAAAGCTCAAAATCTGAGTCACAGTAAGAAGGAAGAACGTCCTAAAATTCAGATCTTCAGCCTTCAAATTTTGGTTTGAATTTGTAATTACAAGTTTCAGTTCATGTGCAACTTGTCTTTATGCCATGGACCCACAACAAATCAGACAGTCTAATCCTAGTTTGGCTGTGTTTCAATTTCTGTTTTAGAATATAGAGAATGAAAATATGTCAGACAGTTTAATCCTGACAGATAGTAGTTAGGTAGAGAAACTTAAGAGTCCAACTGTTTAATCTGGGCTCTTGGAAGAAATAAGGGTAGCATTAGATAGGTTTATTTTTTTGTTTGAAAAATAATATGTAAAGATATGCTAGCCCAAGTGCACTCAAAGGAAAAATAAAATGTTAGGACAAGTAGCTCTGGGTAGGTAGAAATGTTTGTTTCAAAGAGATCTCATGTTGTAGGTCACTGAAAGAACTGCCAATATGCACAAGGTACCAGCAAAAAAGAAAATAATTATGCCCAATGGAATGGCACTGGTCTGTTAAATCCAGAGATTACTGAGGTTCTGGACACCTAAAGGGCAAGATGTCCTCCCCAAGTGGAGCCACTGTTAGCCACCTATAAATTCTAATATACCTAGTGGTGGCTAAATTTATTGTCAAGCCTTCAAGAGATATATGTCCTGTGAAATCCATCATCTTGAAGTCTTATGATGTTTCTCCATCTTTGAATTAATCTTCATTGCTGTTTCCATCTTGAAATCATGCTGATTCACCGAAGAAAGCTATTCCAAAAGGCCTCTAAAACTGCCTATTTTCACTTTCCCCCCCACTTTCATAAAGCTTTATTTTCATCCTTTAACCCTCCATTTCCCTTTAAAAGCCTCGAAAATCCCTTTAAACCTCTAAAAATCCCTTTTACAGGTTTAAAACACCCCTTTTTTCCCTTCTACCGAAAGCCAAAAAAGCCTTAAAATCCCTATTTTTGGCCTAAAAGTAGGTTTTTTTCTTTATAAAGGGATTAAGCCCCCGAGGGCTTAAGTCACCCGCTAGCCCCGGTCCTTTCCATCCATGGGGCCACACCCGAGCGCTTATCCCTAAGCCCTCCTCTCCTCATATTTCTTCGTGAATGCGCCTTTTCCTTTACAATTTTTTCGCCCGAAATTTATTTCCCGATGCAACCTCTGCCGTTGATCCCGTAGATCTAATGGTGATCAACGACCCTTCTCCCATACAGCCATTCATCTGCCTTTCCATATATATTCTGCTTCACCTTTACATCTCTGTCGTTCATTCCAGAGATTGGACAGTTCACACTAAACTCGTCGTTCACCCCACGACAAAGAGGGCCAAACGTCACCAAGGGTCCCACCACACCTTCCGTTCATGCATCTCACCTACTATCGCATTCATTTCGCACCGTCTGATCAACGCATCATGATCCGACAGCTGACACTCCGTATCGCAAAACTTTCGTGCCCAAAGTTTAACACTAATTTTTTTTGCGAAATTGGCGGTAAAGGGAGGGGCATGCGTCAAATGGTGTATGGAATCACATTCCATCCACGCAAAACCGCCTACCCCAATTTTATTTTGTGAAAACCATTCCTGTTTCTGCCATACCGCCCTCTACAATGCAATTTTAGCTTTTAATCCTAGCCATCGATCTCTGAGATCGAACGACCCATGTTATATTACGACATCAAACGCATTTGTTTCCCATCTCGCTCCCAAATGACTCCATCGAAAGATCTCCACCGTTGATAGTTCTAATCCAATGGCTCCCATTCATCCTCGCACCCAAACCTCCATTGACCTAGTTAGCTGCTCTGCCAGGGTTTTTTCCAATTTTCCGCTGCAAATTACGATCCTTCCTCGCTGCTCCTCCACCCCCAGAGCCTCTGCAAGTAGTCTAACTGAGCCTGCATGGATTTCATAACATGTTTGTCATATGTTTGTAGGTTTCACGGCTGGCGAAGCATAAGTTTCCTCCACAGTCACTAGAGGTGACATAGAGGCTCTAATAATTATTTCAAGGCCAGGAACCAACGTCAAAGAGGACTAGAAATAGAAGGCGAGGTCATGTCAATAAATGGATCAGATCCAAGAACCCTCAGTGACCCTCCAACTCAGAAAAACCCTCCACCATGTACACAGAACACTCAAAAAGATGATGATCGCATATCCAGTGGCAGAAAACAAGGCATATAAAATTAATAAACTTTTGAAGGCATAAATACATAAGAATTTCAAGCAATCAACAAAAGAAAACCATACACAGAGCCAAAACAGGTTGAAGTACAAAGGAACAGAGCAGTTATTAGTGCAGAATGTTGACTGACACTGACATAGCCCATCTCCATGCTCAAAGGCCTGCCAAGAAATTATTACACCAAGGAGGCTACTAAAAACTGTTAGAAGTAGTTATTTCGAAGTATGGGAGTCCTCATAGCCCATTCCTCACTTAACTCACACCAAGAAGATAAAAGTACCACTCCAAATGGTTTTTTCCTCTCAAGGACACCCTGTGGGTGATTTCTGTCATGTTAAACTGGTCTCAACAAGCTACAAAGTTATTGATCCTGTCTAGAGTTCAATGAAATGTTTAAGACACAGGATGGGGCATTCGAATGCCCTCTTCTATCTCCGATGTTCATTAAAACTTTCTTCACCTACTTTCCTCATTTTTCCTATAAAGACTCTTTGAAGACTCATTGTAAAAGGTTGGCATTTGGTGATTTCTAAAGTAATACATATTGTTGCTTTGAAGAAGCATTGGTGTTCTGAAAGAGTGTGAAGATATTTGTTTTTCTGTTGATTAAGGAGGCTGGACCATTGGATCCCTGAGCCTGGTTTTGGTGAAGTACTTCTTATTGTTAATGTTATTTCCTGTTTTCCACTTTGTTCCATCATGCTTTGCTTACAGTAGGATAAAAAGTTTAGGCAGAGAAATGTATTTTAGAAGCACCTCTGACCTATTTATCCTTCACTGTTTATATGTTTTCTGCTACTGAATATGACAGGGTAGTCTAATAGCTCTCTTGAATATTCAGTTTGTTTTATTTTAGAAATGGTTAATTCGGTTGTGCTAAAGAATGTTTAGGCATTCCCTCTTTCTTTACCACTGAATATTGTATCTGAAGTCTCCCTTTGATTATTAATGCTTGCAGTTTGACAGTGAGGTCTGTTTCAATCATACCCTCTGTTCATTGTTGTAATTATTGTGTTGAAGGTCCCTATAATTGTAGTCCTAGATGTTTAAGGTGTTCCCTCTTCTTTGAATGCAATTGTATGTTTTTATTGATTAAGCCTTCAGCAGTAAACTCATAGGAGGAAATAGGGTGTTCCCCAAATCCTATAGTTCATTAAGAAGGTTTTAATCTGCATTTCTCCTTTACTTTGAGTGTTTATATTGATTGAGTCCAAATCAGTGAGCTTACTAGAGGAAATAGGGCGTTCCCCGAATCTTTTAAGCCATTGTGAAAGGGTTTATTTTTTTTTTTCACTCTTAGTGTTTAATGTTCATCCCATTTCACTTATATTATTCAACAGATCCTTGACCAAGTTAGATTTTCCCTCTGGTTTCCCTTCCTTCTCAGTCAAAACTATTTGGACTTTCACATGACTCCATTGCCTAATGGCTTGTAGATTCCCATGCTCTATCTATACCACATGAAACAAATTTATCCAACCAAACAAAAAAAACAACCCTGCACTTCATAACTAGCCTAAAATTAACTACCAAAAACTTTCAAGACATATCTTTATAAAAACATTGAGAGATCCCTCTCTAATACTAGGAGGGCTAGATCCTAGAGCTCTAAAGATTGGTTCTGATGTTGCCTTGTCTTTTGGTTAGCCAATCTACTAAAACATACGGACCCCAACAGAAATGATGGTGCCCATATCGCTAGCGCATCGAAGAGAAAAGACTATGACCTCTTAAACACATAACTGAATGTTGGGAAGAAGAACAGAAACACACAGCTAATGAGGGATATCTCTCTCTCTTTTTTTGGTTGGTTTTGTTGTTTTCACTTTGGAAAAATGTTTTCCTGGCTCTCAAATTTTCTCCTCAACTAAGTTTCTCTCACGCTTCAGTGCGCCCAACTGATATTTGTATCCTATGGGAGTTGTTGGGCATTGGAAAAAGACATAGTGGTGTTTGAACTAATATGCAAGGCCCGGTGCATGAGTTAAATATTTGTTAATTTTGGATGAATCTCCTATGAATTGTGTGTGAGGACATTGGACTATGTTGTCTAATATTATGTGGTTAGTGGGAGTCTCAATGGATGAATGAATCACTATGGTGCTTGTTGTATAGCTAATAAACCACATGGACAAAGAATTCTGGGTCACTGTGGCACTTGCTCAATAGTTCATAACCACATAGAAAATGGATTCCATATCTTGATACTAAGAAATACCCCATCTAAACCTTGGGTAAATCCTTGTAAATGAAATTATAGGAAAGAGTGAGTCACTCTAGTGGTTACTATTAGGAATAAATGATAACTCTACCCATGGTGCTTGCTATATGTATTGTTGATAAACCACCTTGGTGTTTGCTGTTAGAGGGCAGTTGATAAACCACCTGAACAATGGGATACATACTTAGAGTGCTAAACCAAGCCTTTGGTGTGAATTTACTAGGCAAGCATTCCTCAGACATAGGATTCAGCTCGAGGTTGGTCAGTTGCAAGAAGTATGTTGTGTAGTTGGCCTATGGTTGGGTGGAGAGGGGAAGTCCCTCCTTTAGTTTCCAACTAGTTTAAGATATACATATAATTATATTGCATTTCATTTTAAAATAAAAAACTATGATATGGAATGTTATGTTTATGATTGGTATGATATCTGGTATGTTTATGATTTTAATGAATGTTTGGACTGTGCTATTCAATATTATGTTCATGATTGATGTGAGAAATTATGTGTTTATGCTCTCTTATTTGGTAGCAATAGATTATGAATATGGTACCTCCATTTGTTCATAGGATTACTAATGTTTTCTAGATGGATTGAAACTGCTTTTCTATAGTTATGAGTTCTTATGTATTCATTCTTAGTTAATTGATATTCATAGTTCTCTAAACCAATTTAACAAAATTGCAAGTTGTGTAGGAGAAGTCATGTTGGTTTATTAAATATATAAACCAATTGATGAAATAACCAACATATTTTAAATAATGTGTTTATACGTAAAAATCCAATGGATGGTATGCATAGGATTAATTAAAAATCATTTTAATTAAGATATTTAATCGATTTTTAATTGATGTTTAATCAACGTTTTAAGCCTATTGGCCTGGGGAATGTGGTATTAGGGGAGGTAAATAACACCGGCTTGAGAACAATATCCTAAGGAAAAACAATAGCTACTACTTGAGAAGATGCAATATTGGGGTATGTAGTTTTGAGAAACATAACACTAGGGAAGGGATCCTAGGGAACATGGTACATAGGAAAGTGGTCTTGGGGGGTATCAACATGGGGAAAAATTATACCGGGAACCATGATATCTAGGAACTAAACATTAACATTATGTGGCGGTACTGATATGATGTGTGCACCATGTGAACCCCCACAATGTGGTGGCATGGTACCACATGGTTTCCACGTATATTTCCCTTGATGACATGACCTACTGACAAATTTTGAAAGAACATAATTTCTACCTAGGGCTCAGATTGAGATAAAATTTATATCACCAAAAATATCTCAAAGAGTTGAATGAGATGGTGGCATTAGTTTTAAGATTCAAAAACTTTGAGGAAAAGAAGTCGTTGTAACCCCATCTTCATTAGAGACCTTGGATATTAGGTCAATAGAGTATCACTCCCACAACTTGAGATAGGTTTAAGGGGTGGGAGGTGTTACAAAAAGGAAGTGTCCTTTCACCTCTCAAAATACTCCAAACCAATCAAGTTTCATAATGTCAGGTTTATTCAAGATAACTCATCATATCTTGCTGCTATTCCACATCCAATTACACATGATATGAGTAGATGCTAACATTGTGACCAAGTTGGCTACATGAAAGATCATTGTTTTGATCTCCACCCTTATGAGAATTATGGAAAAAATAGTCATTATTCAGATGGATGTTCCAGACAAAGACTCCTACAAGAGAAAATATTCACCTTAGATGGACCACTTCTTTGAAATTTCCTTCAACCACCAAGAATATATATTGGTCATACAACAAAGTTCATTCTTGAGTATTGAACCATATTATAATGGAGAAATTTTCATATTCTCACCTTGTATCCGACAAGGGTGAATTAATAGCCAACTACTAGATTAAAATTTATATTAAGGGATCTTGAGCCACAACTTGAACAAAAGCCTTCAGCCAGATCCTAAAGCTAGAGTCAAAGTTGTATCCACAGACAAGCTCATGTTCCATGAGCATGATTTGGTTGGTGGAGAACCTTAAACCATCACTAAAAGAATACTTTGGCTTCTGCTACCCATTTCATCACCATGTGGTCATATTTGAACCATCATCAAGGAGCATTTCCATTTTGTAGAAGACTTCATCTTTTAGTTAGATTTAAAGTTGTTCCAGGAACTTCTTCAAGCCAAGTTTGAAAGTTGGTATTTATCCTTAAACCACCACCAGTAGAATATTTTGGCTTTTTCTACTTCATTCAATTTGTTGTCTTACTTAAACCACAATTTTAGAGAGCACATTTAGCCATTGGTTGTTATCCACCTTTATATTTGAATATATTCTTGGACTCATATACACCCCTTCATATTAACAGGGGGAACGTTGGAAAAATAATTCTCTTGGGTTATGTAAATTTGTCCTATTCACTTGAGAGGAAGGCGAAAAACCTCGAAAAAATCATGAGAAGTATAAAATACCTCTTGTAATATGAAACCAAGGGTCACACAAAATGTATTTATGTGTATATTTTGTGAATAATATGCAATCTCATGCCTTATCAAATCAATATTCTATTTTTGTGAATGTAAAAATATGCCCCTGGATTTTCTCTTTATTAATCGTAGAGGATATCACTTCAACTTCCTTTGCCTTGGTCTCTTTCTCACAGGATAAATTATCCTTCTTCTTGAGCCTTTAATAGCTTAGCCCTTTTTATTACACCTAATTCATTCTCTTATTTCTCTCCTACCCCCCACTACCATGATGAGGTAACACATTGGTTGCCAACGAGGAGTTGGATGTGGCTCGGTGGGTGGCTCTTGAGCCTAATTTTGGGAAAAAATATTCATCTTTCAATTACCAAAAACATACTATAGTCAAAATACAATTAAAAAATAATGAATCTAAAGAGGATTTTAGTGTAACAACCCTTTTATTTCACACCCATATTTGTGAATATAACTATGCAATGCCAACGTGAGAGTCATTTTCGGCCGAGGAAAAATATAGTGAACACTTGAAGATTAAATATTAATTTAATTCTAGCTTGAAAATGGGACTACCAAGGATCCATTGTTTGGGGGAAGGGTTGTTGCGTTCCTTGAAGAACCAAGATCCAAACCACATAAATTTTTTGAAGCCAATAGTCAGCTCAAATTAATGTTTGTTTGGGAAGGCTAGTGAGTGGTTGGGCTCGACCATGGTATTTATCCCACAATATTCTCTTTGATTTCCTTATGCTAGGGTTAGCCATGGAGGGAGTGAGCTAGGCAGTCTTGGTCCTAATAATTGATAAGCCCATCCCAAGACTCTCTTTTCTAGTGGTAGGGCTCAACCAAGCTAAATGTAGACACACCTCCTTCTCATGCCTTAGACCTACCTTGACCTTCCTAAATGTAGGAATGACCTTCGATCTCAAATTCCTTATTGGACCTAAATTTTTAGGGGAAGTGAGGGATTGTGTTTATGCAAATATATGTAGATATGTGCGAAATATAGGACCCATATCATGAAAGTAAAATATTGGATCTAGTTCATGAAGGTATGGATCTCACTCATGAACATCTCAATCACGCTCATGAACATCTGGATCATGAGTTTCTAGATTTGGATATCAATAATAAGGAACTAGACCATGATCATGTAAATATTCCTTTTAATATGAAAGAACTGGTTCTTCACCCCTAACATAAGAATCTCAATCTTGAAATGGAACAATTTTCAACTTTCCCTTTTCCTTTGATTTTGTTGGACCAACGATCAAGAGAAAATTTTAAGGGTGAATTTTTCTCCCCGTTGTCGCTATGACAAACACCCTCTAAAATTTTTCCTACACTTTAATTTTGGAGCCTACTAAGGATCTTGTGATCATTCATTTCGTAGTAACTTTTTGGTCGAATGATGCCTTTTTTAGTCTTTGATCTCCCTCTTGGATTATAAGTGTCGAAGTCACCTTCTCACACATGCTCAGTTTTCAACAAGTTCATGAGCACCTTCATTTACACAAGCTAGTACATGCATAACGCAATCCATCAAGACTATTCCTGTGCAATGATCAACCCATGTCGATAGTCAGTAAACTTTCATTAACAATCTCTCACTTTTGGTTGTGATTGTACTTTTGTTTCGATGAGTTTTCTAAACTGTAAATTTTGTGCACATTCACTTTCAGGAGTGTAGATTTCATGTTTTATCTAGTACATGTTTCTTTGTTTCATCTTAATTAGTGTCATTTTCATGTTATCTTGGCTCTGGAATGTGTTGTTTTCACCATCGTTTGCATATCGTAAGTGTCATTCGCACTTTTCTCTTTATATAGAAAATGTCATCTTTTGGCATGGGAAGTGTTTCTTATCAGGTAAAGTGGAGTTTTGGCTTGTTACAAGGGGTAAATTTGGCGTTAACGAGTCCTACTAGTCATGTAGACATGTTTTACACTCATTCCCAAAGTTTCATGCATTTTCGCACAAGTGTCATCACTTTCATCGTAAAATGTATCTTTTGTGTTGCACTTGGAGATGTATGGTGCATTTTTGTCGCATTGAGGATATCATGTTGTTATTTTATTGAGTGATCAATGTTGTGTCGTCAATTTTTTCGAGTGTGTGAACATGATCTAGTTTTGTCTCTACTCGCTTGAGCCTCACTGATCCCACACTTAGCCTTATCCGAAAAATTTCATTCCTGGGAAAATTGACTTCAATCAGATTTCATGAACTACGCATTACACAGTCTCAAACCTGAATCCATGACATTTCCTCTTGTAAATTTTCATTTCACATCTTAGTGCTCAATCCCAGTCCTTGACCTCTAGAACTGTGCAATCCTTGCTTCGAACCAACCTTCTCTGTGCATTTCTCAATCTCAAGAATCAAGCCTCATCCATGAGTTCTTGAACTATGAAACTGCACAATCACTTGGCCTCTCTCCCTCCACAACTGTGCATTGGGAAACTTAAATATTAAAGCCTCAAGCTTGAGTTCTTGAACCCATCAACTGTGAAATATCCCAACTTATTCTCCTATCTAAACTGCACATTGGGCAACTTCAAGCCTCAAGCTTGACCTCTTGAGTTCCTCAAATACACAGTCACTCAGCCTAGGCCTTTAGAAATGCACACTACATAGTCTCAAGCCTCAAGCCTCGAGCTTAAGCCCTTGAGTCCCTCAATTGTGTAGTCTCTCTGCCCATGCCTCCAAAACTGCACATTGAGCAGTCTCAAGGCTCAAGCCTCAAACCTGAGTCCTTGAGTCCCTCAACTACACAATCCTTTGACCCTGGTCATCCTAAACTGTGCATTGCACAATCTCAGGCCTAAAATCCTGGACCTTGGCCTATGGAATTGCGCAATCCCTACGTTAGCACTCAACCAGGAGCCAGTTCCTGCCCTAACAAGTGATTTCATGAAGCATCTTAGGCTAGGGTTTTATCAGCTTGGGCTTCTCTCATATCTCTTGGTATTTGAGTCAAGTCACCAAGGGGAGGGTGAAAGCAAAGCTATTTCAGTCTGAATCCAAACAGAAGGTGTTTGATGAGTTGAAACATCAACTCTACTCTGCTCCAGTGCTCATATTACCAGACATGCAACAACCATTTGAGATCGATATATATGCCTCATGTTATAGGTCAATTTGGGCATCATCCCCCAAGACCAGTATGAACAAGGTCTATCATCCCCTAATTCAATACTAACAGGATCTATCATCCCCTAATTAAGTTGCTATATGCCCTAAGGGAATTCATTCCATTGATGTCTTTAATTCATGATAATTCCAATGTTTGAAGTATAGATTATATGACCCATTGACTCATCAACGCTCCTCTGAATGGGCCTAAGTGTGTTGCAAAGCACTTATCTCCATGCAAGGGTGCTCTGCAAAGCACTTCCTGACACTTAAGGGCACGTTGGTCTCTTGATAGTGAAATCATCATTGTTCTAGGAATCTCCTCATGTCTAGTGCCTTCTAGAAGAGCTCATAGGTATCATACTTCGAATACATGTGTTCATCCATCACCATTGAACCTGGAAACATTTCTAACCTATTATTAGAAATCCATTCAATTCCATTTATTGAGAAACAACCTACAATACCCCTATAAATTGAGCACTCATCTAAGTGCTAGGGAGGAAGAAATTTGTGTAGTGTTATGGTGTTGGATTCTCAATTGATGGGAGCTAGAGGTACTGTTATGCCATTGAGATGATGCTTGGTGTGATGAGGACAGAATTGAGTTGGAGCAGGTTGATGATGAATCGATCTATTGGTTGTAATATTCTCCTCCTACTTTCTTAATAAATATATCTGTTCATTTTCTCATATGTATGCTTATTATCTTTTGAATTGTATTCTCATGTGTATGTATTCTCAGTTCTAATCGGTTCGATTTGGTTAAGGTAGATAGATACTTGTATATATGTATGTTGTTTTCTTTTCTCTGTCTTTGATTGCAAGTACTGATCTAGTAGATTTAGTTGGATTGAGAGCGACAACAACAACTAAAGAAAGGGAACGGGAGCAAAGGATCAAAAGTAGGTCCCTTTCCTTTTTTTTTTATCTATTTCTCTTAGAGAAAATAATATTTGTCTTTCTTTTGTTGTTTTGAGTGAAGGAACACCACACTTAGGGAGCTCTAGTTTATTCATAGATTAGAACTATGTATAAAAAATTGGCGACTCCACTGGGGAGAAATCCATCATTCCTGGTGTTTCTGACTTTTTTTACCATCTTCAGTAGACTTTACTTCATCTTATCAGTCATTTGAATCAACATTTTTCCCTAGAAGTGTGTTTAAGCTGCTTGTTTTCCAAACTTAGCTACGTCCAACACACTGTTGGTCAGGGTACAGTGCTCTACAAAGCACTGTCTCCCTTTCATGGGTGCTCTGTAACGCACTGTCTGCCCTTATAGGATGTGCTGCCCACTTAGCCAGCCAAATTCCATCAAAATTTATCTTTGCATTCAATTTCAGCCAATTGTCTGTTGTATACTCAGATGTATGATTACTCTTAGACACCAGTAAACATTACTTGGTCTTCCTCTTGTTATCACTCAGGTTTTCCTTGAAGTTGTGGAAAAGGAAAGTATACCCGAGGTAACCACAAACCAACCTTCAGATGCAGAATCTAGCCAATCTGCATCCAGAGAGGGCTCTCTCTTTATAATTTATCTTTGTTCTTACAAAGTTTTAGGCTAGTTATAAATCCAAGAGTTTGTTTGAAAATGGTGGAATTCGCCAACTAAGGGCAAGGTTGAATATTTTCAGGCCATTGGGCTATGGAGTCAAAGGAATGGCTTTACTGGATTAATCTTCTACACACAGGATGGCTTTGCAGGGCAAGATAGCCAAAACAGATAACAATCCTTAAAATTTAAAGTGGATGGAATGGGTTTGAAGGGATGAAAGGCAGTTAAGAATCTTTCACCATGTTCAAAAAGAAAGAAATGAAATGATTACAAATAAAGAGCAGTGAAGAATTCTTTACTATAGTAATCAAAATGTTTAAATTAGCGAAGCAAGAGCAATTAAGAATTCGTTGCTTATAACTAATTTAGAGGAAAACATTTAGAATAATCACAACTAAACTCAGAGTACAATTAAGTAAATTCTGAGTTATTCTTTTATGTCAAGTATTCGGAAATGGACACAATGATATTATAAACAAATATAAAACTTAAGACATAGGATAGAAAGACTTATTGAACTGCAGTCAGACACATGAATCCTGCAAAAAGTCCTGAGCTTCAAATTGTCATCCAGCAAGCCACAAGTAAATTTCTCCAAAACATTTTTATTCCAAAAATATCAATGTCACAGCCAAGTAGTAGAATCCACCAAAATACTTCCAAGAGTGAAGTATTTATACAAATTCTAAACTAAAATATCTTGAAAAAATATCAAAATTGGTTCACAAATATCTCCAACTATTTTACATAAATAGAACTTAAGTAAAGGAAATTCAAAATAATGCATATATTTGGCACTATTTTGTATGGATAGGTGATGACAAAGAGGATAATTCGAATTTTATCCAACTCTTAGTTGATGATGAGGCATCCAAGTCACTAACTGCTTCCTTTCTTTGTGCATTCTGCTCCAACAATTCTGCAAACTTGGGGTCCAATGATATCTTTTTATTTCTTAATCTGTAATAGATATGTAAACAGTGAAAGAGGTTATTGTGGATCAATATGTTTTTGAGATAAACCTCTTTCACTTGCCTAAAATTCCTCTCCAGCTGTGTACAATAGGCTCTGTAAAACGATGTGTAAAACAGAGTTTTACAGAGTTTGAAAACTAGCCTGTAAAGATGTGCAGGTATCTCTCAATCTGAAATCACTATGAAAAAAATAAGATAGGTTTTTGTAGATGGGTATCTTAGGAACAAAAACCTCCTTCATTTTTGTATTATGTATTATGGATTGGCCACAATATTCTCTGAAAAATGATGACTTGACTGTAATGTTTTGCAAAAAGTGCTTTCCAACATTGTTTAATATTTCACAAACCATAATAGTTGTTAGAAAAGTGAGAGAGGTTTTTGTAGATGGTACTCTTAAGAACAGAAACCTCCTTCAGTTTTGCAAAAATCATCTTGGATTGATCACAATAGTTTCTGCAAAACTATGACTAAAACATGCAATTTCTGCAAAAATGTTCCTTCTTGTTGTGTTTTTCATCTTTTGACTTTTTTGTTCTTTTAACTGTTTTACTTTCACTTTAGATAAAATTCAATGTTGGTGAAAGTATTTTCATCTCTTTTTACCATTTTACTGTCTTTTTTATTTACTTTTACTGTTTACCTTTGACTGCTCTGTAACTTCATTTTAACTTTCACTCTGGCTTTTACCTGATACACTTTAACCACTGATACTCTTTAACTGTTATGCTTTTACTATCCCTGTAAATTCTCATTTCAATTTTACCATTCACTGTGCACATTTTATCATTCTAATATCTCTCTGACTTTGTATACAAACTTTTGAATGAGATCAGTCTGTGAAGGTTTAACTCTTCATGAGATAAATTAGCAGATTTCTCAAGCATATCTCCTATGGGCAGGGGAGTCAAGGCTTGACCAAGTTGAAATTGAAGCATCTCATTGATAGAATGAGCAGTAATTGGGAAAAGGATGTCTTGGTTTGGGGATAAGGCTGCTCTCTGGTTAGGATCATAATTGGAATGACAGTAATGGATAATTTCTGGGAAAATACGGACTGAGGGGATGAGATATATTGGAAAATTAGATTCCCACAACCTAATGATATCCAAACCTTTCGAATAATCATCTCTGCAGCGACAATAACTTCGAAGGGGATTTTCATTGAAAACTAAGTCTTTAACTTGAAAATCTTTATCCACTAATGGCAAATATTCCAATTCTCTATGAGGGGCGTTTAATGGGGCTATATTCAGGGCCAAAGGAACTTCCATTTTGGTTCTTGTGTATTCAAAACGAAAATTCAGGGGTTTTTAACAGACACAGGTACAAACTCAGGTTTGAAGATGATAATTATAGTTTGGGGATTTAAAAAAAAACAAACTGAAGTTCCTTTCATACTGTGATGTACAATTAAAACTCAGATGGGGATTTTTTACAGAGTTTCAGGAAGAAACTGGAATAAATACGTGTTTTATTGGAAATGGCAATGCTCAACAGGTACAGGCGGATGACGGATAGACGCTTGGATGCTGGTCTGACAGTAGCCTTCAGCAATTTCAGTTAAATGGCAGTTTAACAGTGGATTTTTCAAATTTCTCAGTGAAGGGCGCAATCACTTTCAACTGACAGAACGATGAAAAAATGCGCGGAATTTTGTTTTATTTGCAAAGTCAAAAGGGATTTTTTTATTATTTTCGGGAATGACGTCATAGGGGTACGGGAAGGACACGTCATCGGGATTGGGCGGTAAGCGGTAATTTCCGCACCGCTTTCGAGGGTTGGCGGTTTTTTGTGGAATGGGAGCGATTCCATTGGGAGATCAACACGTGGCGGATGCACTGTTTCGAAACCACCGTGATCCCGCGTGTTAACGATCGGACGATGGATGGCTAGCGGAATTACAGCGGGCCGTTGATCCGGGAATGGGCGATCGGACGGGTGATATGACGTGAAGAAAGTGGGGGATTTAACACGCGGGCCCAAAGTAATTAACGTTAATTAAACTATTCCGGGCGGCGTCTTATTGGCTGGGAATGCTTGGTTATTTACTTAATCCGAGTGATTAATTAATCCCACTGGTTTAAGAGGGGTCGGGTCACGAAGGCTCGGGGTTTTTCGAAGTTTTGGTTTAAATTAAAACTTCGGGTTTTATTTCATTTTTCGTTTAAAACATACAACATATGTTTAAAACTTTTTCAATATTGTTATTATATGGTAATAAATTAATGCAATTTATTAACCATAGGGGCGAGGGTAAATTATAAAGATATGTTTCTAACCAAAGGGAATTATAATGAGGGTTTTTATTTCAAATATATGGAATTAAATACTTTGGCTAGAAATCTATAATAAGAGGGTTTTGGGGATATTGTATAGGAGGAGTTATATATATAGGGAAAGATGATTTGTATAAGGAGTTAATATGTAAATCAGATGTTAATATGACAAAGGGACAAGGGAAACTCAAAATACTTTACACAACTAGGAAAGTGGAGATTTCTGAAGTAAATTGTATCATCTCAACTTCAACACTTAAACTTAGAATAGTAAGTAATTTTGAGGGATTATTATGGAATTTTGCATGATTTTCCTAAGTAAAATGGAATTTTACTTAGGAAAAGATTAAAAGTGAATGAGTATAATGATGAATAACTTCAAGTACTTAGGTCTTTTTGATCATTAGGCCGAGGGTCCGGTCCCTCCAAAAGTCAAGGAAATGCCTTGAGCCCCTTTAATCTTCAAATACCTTTGCACTTTGGGGAAATTAGTAAAACTCTTAGGGAGAAAGTGAGGTGGGAAGTTAATGATTTTGACTTTGCTTTCTGTGAATTTTCCAGTGCATTTTCTGCTTCAATATTTGTGATGAAAGTAAAATATTAAACACATTTAGCACCATCATTCATCACATGAAACTTGACAACACCATCTACCTACCCTATCTACTTTACACTACCATTTTCTCTTCTTTATTAGGGTGCATTTGGACTTGCAAACCCTTATCAATCTTCTTTTCTTTTACATGGTAAATCTATCTAATTCTACCCTTATTACATCCAAGGGCTCAGATTAAACTGTTGAGCACATTTTATTAACTCTACCTATCTACTTATCTGCCAAGATTAAACTGTTTGGTCAGATATTTATTCTCTATCTCTACAACATGAAATTGAAACATGAATGAGTCAATTTTAAACAGTTTGACTCTTCATAAATTGTGGCAAAAGTTTGACAAACTGCACACAATTTTGTTTATTACAAAAAATGAAATAGTAGTGGCATTTTGGCTTGCACACTTTCCTGGTCTATTTTTTCTTGGGGTTCATTTCTCTCATTTTTTGACCAATTTATTCTTTTTACCCTTTGATTTCTCTTTTAGGGTATACCCTCTTTACATTTTTTTAAAATTTTTTGATTTTTTGATTTTTCAAGAATATGGAACACCTTTGCAACAAGAAAAAGGTTTGAACATATTGCATATTTCAACAAGTCAATCATGAAAAATGACACCTATTGGTATAGGAGTCTAACACCTCCTTTGGATAGTTGTTTGTTCAATGTTTCATTAGCTGTTTTCTTTATCATTGGAAAATTAAATTCAAAGTTGTAAATTTCGCATTAGATCAATTATTTGTTTTCGAAAAGGAAATTTTCATTTCATTCTTCATTTCCTAAAAAAAAATTGTCGTTTCATTCTTCATTTTCCTAAGAGAAATTGTTGTTCAATTCCTTGTTTCTCAAAAGAAAACATTTGTTTGATTGATTTGTGCATTTAGTTTCTTTTTACTCATTCACATTAAAGTAAACTTAAAAGAAAAACATGCATGTGCATTTAGAGATTGTGTGTGTTGCATAGGAGCATATTAAGGAAATCTGCATTTAGTTTGTGCTCTTTGTTGTATGCTCCAAAATCTGATTTCTCTTTCCCCTTAGTAGCTAGGATTTTCATTGAAAAATTGAATTGAAAACTTTTCTTCTCATTTAGTTTGCATTTTAGGAATTTCCCATTACATCATGTAGTGAACCTAAAAGATAAATTGTTAAGAACATAAAATTCACCTCAATCAACCTAAGAGAGCATTGTAACATTAACAATAACACTTAGAAGGTCTAGGCTAGAGACATGTTTCGACGTTGTTAAACATAGCAGCTGTCGCTAACTTGTTTGCGATACATTCTGAGTGTGAAATCCCACTACATGTACATAAGTATATCAAGCTCATCCACGTACCTTCAGGTGTATAGGGTGGTGTTCTAGTACACAAATTATAAGGGGGTGCTCTCACTGTGAGGTATCACATTAGACAACGTTAATACAGACTTGGGCCTCCACATACGTTCGGGTATATTTGGGAGGAAAAATTTAGGTTGTTTACCATCCATAGGTAATCGAGTCAGCCACCTTGTAAATTTTGATACACCGAACACAACATTTGGGGAGATTGCCCACCCATACTTCTTTCTTTGCCAGGAGGTATTCTGCATTTCACAATTAATTGGTAAACATTTTTCCTAATATCACCCTTTTATTTGTTTATTTGTTTTCGTAATAAAATCAATCAGTCATAGTGGAAGAAGAACATCCCTTTCCCTGTCGTTCGCGTAGAATAGCACTTAAACCACCTTTACCACCAGAAGCCATTTATAGTCGGCAGAGACGACCCCATTCTACTGAAACCAGTACCATCAGTACGTATGGTGTGTCATCTTCATCACATCTACCAGAGTCGCCTCAAGTCGTTTCTACACATCCTGGTTTATCTACTATCGTCGAAACAGAGTTCTCACAGCTACCTATGGACACTGTACATCCAATCAGTGAGACCATACATCTAGAACCCGGCATTGTTCAACTGGAATTTGATCTAGATCCCATCGTTATTTTACCAAAACATCTAGATCCTGAAGTTGAACAACAAGAAGTTGTTCCTGTATCGGTCGCTCCTCAGTCGATCATAGCCATTGAGTCTTCAATTTCACATAGTCAACCACCTAAAATATATCTCAGGTTTGATAGTGAAATTATTCCACCTGGTTTGATTTCGATTGAGGAAGAACCTCAACAAGAAACTCACCCTTCAACTCCAATTCATTTTGGGTCAAGGCTTTATCTTTACAAGTCTATTCCTCGATTGACTCACACTGCTTCTGTTGATCCTATTTCAATTTGAGTTCCCATAGATCCTATAGGGTATACACTGGGTGATTTGACCATGGCTGAGTCAACATCTCCATTTTTTCCATCTATTATAGTTGTGACAACATCCAATGTTTCTACTCTGTCGATGTTTACCACGTCACCCGAGTCACATCTTTATGGTGATCCGTCCGTCCCACCGGGTTACCAATCATTATCTGGAACCTACTCAGGTTCCTCCTCAAATCCATGGACTTCACCCATGTCATATTATGGTATTTAATCTGGTACATCTCTAATGAGTACTAAACGACTTGATCCTTTATACACATCTTCAGTGCAACATCAAGCTGGTCTATCTGGGTACATTCCATCCAGTTCAATCTTGACTCGACTCCCACCATTTGGAGAAAAATATATTCCATTTTATTATACTCCTCATGCTAGGGGGCAACCTATGGTCACCCATTTTGACAATACTCTATCCTTTTATGGTCACCCAAATGTGGGAATCATTGTTTGTCAATGGCATCATATTATGCCCATTTAACCACAAACAATTGTGCATTCATATCAAATGATTCAACCTGTTATGCCTACATATACCCCACCTTTTAATACTTAATTACCCCTTTTACAGGCTCAGTGGGTTGTACCTCAACCGTCTCAGGCAGTTCCTTCAACCCATTACCCTCAAGTTTTGGGCCTCCAGACTCCAAATCCTTTGGCTGGTTTACAACAACCACCTGTATCTGGAATCTTACAACCACATGCTGGATTACCATTTTATGGGATGTCACAGGCTCCTACCAGTCTTACCTATTCACAACAGGGTCCAAGCTATTTTTTTTTGGGCTATAATCTTGGTGGGCAGTCAGCTTGTCAGCCATAACCTCAAATTCCACAACAACAATTCCAACAACAAGAAACTTACCCAGGTCTTGGTCAATAGACCCCTCTAGCATTTGGTCATCAAAACAACCCCTATCTGGATTACCAGCAGCAAATGCCTCATGTTGGTGCTCAAAGGCCTGTTTCCAAAGCAATTCCATCATATCCTGGTTACTATCAATCTGAATTCAATCGACAGTTGCCCTTTGTCGCAAATTTTGAATTACCCGATTTAAACCGGCTTACCAATGACCCCATCAGTTATTCTCCTTTGCGGTCAGTGATACCACACAAACTAACTGATCTGAAAATGGAACTATTTGTAATTCTATGCAAAGTATCAATTTCCATTTAATTTAGTGTGCAAAGTGTTCTCCATGACTTGCAAGTTAAACAAAGTGTTTTTGGTAATTGTTTCTGAGTTTATGTGTGAGAATTTGTTATTTAAATTTACTATTTAATATATCACAACAAAAATACACAGCAAGAAAAATTCACCATAGCATAACACAACAAACTGATGAGGTAGTTCACCCCTCCTGTGCTACATCTGGCGGTCCAAGGCTCCCTAATGGCATGTCCTTGCTCTATTAATTTTCTCAAAAATGGTTACAAAGTGAAATATATGCCTAAAAAGGCAAAAAAAATCTGTGAATTTGACTTCAAAAGACATAAATAAGCTAAAAATGGCTTTTGTTTCACCTCAAACATTGAAGTACAACCCAATATAGCTCCATCTCCCTGATGGCCCTAATGACTCTTTCCTCTTCCTTGAAGTAAAAATGGCTGAAAAAAACCTTTTTTCGCTCTGAAACCTATCCCAAACACTCCATAATGCTCAAGAAACCCAAAATTGACTAAAATTTTGTCCCATTTGGTTCAATATTGAGGAAGTTATGACCTCCCAAAGAAAATTTCCTAATGTCACTAGAAAACCCCACCAAATGTGGGATAACTCCAATTAACGCGCTAAAATCGGCACAAAGCTAGATTTGGTGGAACACGGCCCAAATAAGGCAGAACCACTAGTAGTTTCATTAAATGTTGGATAGGCCCACATTGATGTGGTCACATGACTGCCTCCATTTAAACCTCTTGTTATGTCCACTCAACCCGTAGCATTAATTATAATCGCGTGAAGTGCGGCCACATGGCCTAACTGTTGACATCTTACGTGCCCATGACCCCCAGGTCTAGAGCTCCGATCACGGCGGTGGGTTCTATGGTGTATGGGGGCTGGCCCCCTTTGCAGCCCAACCAAATTTCTTTTAAAAATTAAATATAACCGTTGAACTTCATAGGTTAAGAAACATCCACAGGCGGGCCGGTAGGGCATTGGCTTTGTACAGGGGAGATCGGGCGTTCAAAATCTTGGGCCTCCATAAAATTTTGAACGACTGTTCATGGGTCACGTGGCGGCTTCCGGGCCTGCCACGTGGCAGCTTGCTATTGGTCCATTAAACAAAGTCAAACCATTGACCAATAAACAAATACCACTTGTCGAATTCCCATTCACCCCTATGGAATATTTTAGATAATATTCTAAGGAATATTCCCAAAATATTCCTTGGAATATTCTTTTTTATTTTTTTTTCAAATTCAAAAGTCAACTTTGGTCAACTGAAAAATGGAGTTTACTGGAGACTTCAAACTTTCATAACTTCCACATACGACATTGGATTTGAGTCCCGTTCGTGGTGCCAAAATTGAAACGACGAGACCTTTCTGTTCGTTCAGACTATAACCATTTTTGAGCATTTCCATTTTTGAGTATTTTTTTCACTTGGACATGATCTCTTGATCACACCTCACCAATGGGAAGCTTTTGGACCCCAAAAGCTCTCTGAATTACATAAATTAAAGATGAGGAGACTGATTCTCCACTCTTCCAACCTTGAACCACTGAAATCTTCCTGACTTCATCAAATTGAGCTTCTCATAAAAAGATAAATTCTTCTTTGAATTTGTTGACCGACTGTGTCATCATGCAAATTTTTGAAATTTGTAGAACAACAACTAAAATTTGCAGAAATCATACTGTTCCTACAATGGTCTACCTTCAAAGGAGACTGAAAATAAGATTCACCTTGCCAACTGTCCTCATGGCGAATTTTTGCCGAATGATCAATGTACTTATGTCAATTCTCGACCAAGTTTTCTCACCATATTACCTTGCCATTATGAAACCATCATTGATCCATGTTGAAATTTGTGCCCTATTTTCTTGGATTCTTTACCCTCTCTTGGATTTTTGCACCACTTTGCACTGACACTTTGTTCTCTGCACAATCGACCCCAAAGACACCTTGTGCAACATCTTGTCATCTTCTTCCAAATACGACCTACTTTCAGACTGAAACATATCATCATTTATATCAGCAATAACATGAAAATGATTATGTACAATATTTTTTTTTTAACAATCAACAAAGTCAAATTTTGACTTGCATTGACAAGCCTTTTCAACTGCACTGCATTCACTAAAGAATATTCTAGCTTCTTCCGATGTGCTCTCATAATAAACTCCTTGCCATCCTTGAATAGATGATACTTATTCTCATGGCAATGGAAGATCAATTTATTGTCATATAAGTACGGACTACCCAACACCACACCTGTAATGTCAAGCGGTACCACATCTAATTCAACCAAGTCAACATAATCAGTTGTTATGGCGAAGCACAACATGCACTTCCTTGAAACTTGTAAATTAGCATCCTTGCAAATCCATCCAAGTGGATATGGCTTTGGATGTGGAATGGTTTCAAGTTTCAGCTTCTTGACTAAGTCTTCTGAGATAAGGTTTGCTTGAGACCCATTGTCAAATAACTTGTCTATCTTTATGTGTTTGGAAATTATCCTCACATGAAATAGCTATATCTTCCTCTCTTCATTTGGAGCTTCTATGTGACAGTTTAAAGTGCTAGAACTGGGATTTGTTTCCTTTGAAATCTCTTTCCCCTTTATGTTCTTTAGTACCATGGCTATGCTTTTAGTTTCATCTCCTAATTCAGACCCTAAGTCTTGTTCAGCTATTGCAACTATTTTGACTTTTTCTTTGGCCTTATCTTTGGTTTTAAATTTTTCTGGCTTCAACTCCGGATGAAGTTTCTAGCAATGGTCTTCATCGTGGCTTGTTTTGGAACAGTTTTTACAAAATAATTTTCCTTTTTCTTTCCTAAAGTTTGCATTTCTTTTTCTACCTTTTCCTTTAAATTCACTACCCTCATTCCCATCAAAATATTGTTTACCTCTAGCCTATAAATGTGTGGCTTGAACACAAACCTCGTCTAGACTAGTAGGATTGAACATAAGGATAGTATGTATAAGATAGCTATGTAAACCACCTATATATGTTAGCAAAGTCTCTTGGCTATGCAAATCAATTCCAAGTAATAAAGCCCTTTGCCTAAACTCTTGAGTGTAATCTTGAACACTTTGTCCCTTAAGTTTTCTAAAGCTTTTCCAATTCATGATAGCCTTTTGTAAATGAGCTAATGGATAAAATTGATGTTTAATTGCAGAAAGAAATTTAGCCCATGATAAAGTGATCTTACCATGTTTTTTAATTTCATCCTTGGTCTTGTCTTCCCACCATACCAATGCTTCTCCTTCCATTCTCAAAGAGGCTAGCTGAATCTTGGTGTTATCTTCGTGAAGGTTTTGTATCCTCAAATAAACTTCCAACTGCCTTATCCAATTGTCAAGTTTCTCTGCATTGACCTCACCATTAAACATAGGCAACTCAAATTTAACATCAAGCTTTAAAAATTGACTTTTACAAGAGGTTTTAGACTTGTGAGATTGATTCAACGAAGTAGAGGATGACAATGTAGAGGAAGAGGATGAAGATGGGGATGGTGGATCACCATTTCCTCCGTGTCCTTTCTTTGACTTTTCATCACTTTTCTTTCCTCCTGAAGAACCCTCTCCTTCTTTCTGGTGTCTAGACCCTTCTCCTAAAAGCCTGCCATTCCTTTCTTGGTAGAGTATCCTCACCATCTCCGTCATGTCCAAGAAAGCCTTTCGAAACACCCATTCCTTTTCTTTGGGATCAATGTCTTCAGGAGCCTATCCTTCTCTTGAAGACATGTTTGAGGCTTCTTCAATGGCTCTTGGAGGTGGCTCTCTGGCCCTTCTTGGTTGAGGATTGTTTTGAGCTCTAACCAATTGTCCTTCCCCTGTCTTGAGCTTACCCAGTAAGCATCAAAACTTGCAAACAATCAACTATATCTTTGCACAAGAACAAATGCAGAGTAAAAATCTAGATCCTAATGCTCAAATCCTGAGCTCTGATACCATTTGATCTGAAAATGGAACTATTTGTAATGCTATGCAAAGTACCCATTTCTATTTAATTTAGTGTGCAAAGTGTTCTCCATGACTTGCAAGTTAAACAAAGCGTTTTTGGTAATTGTTTCTGAGTTTATGTGTGAGAATTTGTTATTTAAATTCATTGTTTAATATATCACAGTAGAAATACACAACAATAAAAATTCACCATAGCATAATACAACAAACTGATGAGGTAGTTCACCCCTCCTGGGCTACATCTGTCGGTCCAAGGCTCCCCAATGGCATGTCCTTGCTCTATTAATTTGATAAAAAATGGTTACACAATGAAATATATGCCTAAAAAGGAAAAACAAGCTATGAATTTGACTTCAGAAGACAAAAATAAGCTAAAAATGGCCTTTGTTTCACCTCAAATAGTGAAGTACAACCCAATACAACTCCATCTCCTTGATGGACCTGATGGCTCTTTCCTCTTCCCTGAAATAAAAATGGCTGAATAACACCTCTATTTGCTCTAAAACCTATCCCAAACACTCCAGAATTCTCAAGAAACCCAAAATTGACTAAAATTTCGTCCCATTTGGTTCAATATTGAGGAAGTTATGACCTCCCAAAGAAAAATGCCCAATGTCACTAGAAAACCCCACCAAATGTGGGATAACTCCAGTTAACACGCTAAAATTGGCACAAAGCCGGATTTGGTGGAACGCACCTCAAATAAGGCAGAACCACTAGCAGTTGCTTTAAATTTTCGAAAGGGGCGCATTGATGTGGTCACATGACCGCCTCCGTTTAAACCTCTTGTTATCTCCGCTCAACTTTTAGCATTAATTATAATCACGTGAAGTGCGGCCACATGGCCTAACCGTTGACATCTTATGTGCCCACGATTGCCAGGTATAGAGCTCTGGTCACAACGGTGGGTTCTATGGTGTATGGGGGCTGGCCCCCTTTTCCGCCCAACCAAATTTCTTTTAAAACTTAAATATAACCTTTGAAATTCTTAGGTTAAGAAACATCCGCAGGCGGCCGGTAGGACGTTGGCTTTGTACAAGGGAGGTAGGGTGTTTGAAACCCCGAGCCTCCATAAAATTTTGGACTGTTCATGGGCCACGTGGTCGCCTCGAGGCCTGCCATGTGGCGGCCTGCTATTGGTCCACTTAAACAAAGTCAAACCATTGACCAATAAACAAATGCCACTTGTCGAATTCCCATTCGCCCCTGTGGAATATTCCAAGGAATATTTTGAGGAATATTCCCAGAATATTCCTTGGAATATTCTTTTTTTTATTTTTTTTCAAATTCAAAAGTCAACTTTGGTCAACTGAAAAATGGATTTTACTGGATACTTCAAACCTTCATAACTTTCACATACGACATCGGATTTGAGTCTCGTTCACGGTTCCATAATCGCAACGATGAGACCTTTCCAGTTGTTCAGACTGCAACCATTTCTAAGCATTTCCATTTTTTAGCATTTTTTTCACTTGGACATGATCTCCTAATCAAACCTCCCCAATGGGAAGCTTTTGGACCCCAAAAGCTCTCTGAATTACAAAAATTGAAGATGAGGAGACTAATTCTCCACTTTTCCAACGTTAAACCACTGAAATCTTCCTAACTTCATCAAATTGAGCTTCTCATGAAAAGATAAATTCTTCCTTGAATCTGCTGAATGACTGTTGCTAATCTTGACTGTGTCATGATGCAAATTTTTGAAATTTGCAGAACAAAAACTAAAATTTGCAGAAATCACACTGTTCCTACAATGGTATACCTTTAAAGGAGACTGAAAATAGGATTCATCTTGCCAACTGTTCTCATAGCGAATTTTTTCCGAATGATCCATGTACTTGTGTCAATTCCCGACTAAGTTTTCTCACCATAGTACCCTGCCATTCTGGAACCAACATTGATCCATGCTGAACTTTGTGCCCTCTTTGCTTGCATGCTTTATCCTCTCTTGGATTTTTGCACCACTTTGCACCGACACTTTGTTCTCTGCACTGATCGACACCAAAGACACCTTGTGCAACATCTTGTCATCTTCTTCCAAAGACGACCTGCTTTCAGACTGAAACATATCATCATTTATATCAACAATAACATGAAAAGGATTATGTAAAAAATATTTTTGATTTACCATCAACAAAGTCAAATTTTGACTTGAATTGAAAAGCCTTTTCAACTGCCCTACATTCACTAAAGAAGGCTCTAGCTTCTTCTGATGTGCTCTCACGATAAACTCCTTGCCATCCTTGAATAGATGATACTTGTTCTCATGACGATGGAAGATCACTTTCCTGTCATATAAGTACGGACTACCTAAAACCACACTTGTAATGTCAAGCGGTACCACATCTAATTCAACCAAGTTAACATAATGAGCTGTTATGGCGAAGCACAACATGCTCTTCCTTGAAACTTGTAAATTAGCATCCTTGCAAATCCATCCAAGTGTATATGGCTTTGGATGTGGAATGGTTTCAAGTTTCAGCTTCTTGAATAAGTCTTCTGAGATGAGGTTTGCTTGAGACCCACTGTTAAATAGCGTGTCTATCTTTGTGTGTTTGGAAATTATCCTCACATGAAACAACTCTATCCTCCTCTCTTCATTTGGAGCTTCTATGTGACAGTTTAAAGCGCTAGAACTGGGATTTGTTTCCTTTACAATCTCTTTCCCCTTTATGTTCTTTAGTACCATGGCTATGCTTTTAGTTTCATCTCCTGATTCAGACCCTAAGTCTTGTTCAACTATTGCAACCGTTTTTCCTTTTTCTTTGGCCTTATCTTTGGTTTTAAATTTTTCTGGCTTCAACTCCGGATGAAGTTTCTAGAAATGGTCTTCATCGTGGCTTGTTTTGGAACAATTTTTACAAAATAATTTTCCTTTTTCTTTCCTAGATTTTGCGTTTCTTTTTCTACCTTTGCCTTTAAATTCACTACCCTCATTCCCATCAAAATATTGTTTACCTCTAGCCTCTAAATGCGTGGCTTGAACACAAACCTCGTCTAGACTAGTAGGATTGAACATAAGGAGAGTATGTATAAGATAGTTGTGTAAACCACCTATATATTTCAGCAAAGTCTCTTGGCTATGCAAATAAATTCCAAGTAATAAAGCCCTTCGTCTAAAATCTTGAGTGTAATCTTGAACACTTTGTCCCTTAAGTTGTCTAAAACTTTGCCAATTCATGATTTCCTTTTGTAAATGAGCTAATGGATAAAATTGTTGTTTAATTGCGGAAATAAATTCAGCCCATGATAAAGTGATCTTACCATGTTTTTTAATTTCATCCTTGGTCTTGGCTTCCCACCATACCAATGCTGCTCCTTCCATTCTCAAAGAGGCTAACTGAATCTTGGTGTCGTCTTCGTGAAGGTTTTGTATCCTCAAATAAACTTCCAACTACCTTATCCAATTGTCAAGTTTCTCTGCATTGACCTCACCATTAAACATAGGAACCTCAAATTTAACATCAAGATTTAAAAATGGACTTTTACCAGAGGTTTTAGACTTGTGAGATTGATTCACTGAAGTAGAGGATGACGATGTAGAGGAAGAGGATGAAGATGGGCATGGTGGATCACCATTTCCTCTGTGTCCTGACTTGTCATCACTTTTCTTTCCTCCTGAAGAACCCTCTCCTTCTTTCTGGTGACTAGACCCTTCTCCTACAAGCCTGTCATCCCTTTCTTGGTAGAGTATCCTCACCATCTCCGTCATGTCTAAGAAAGCCTTTCGGAACACCCGTTCCTCTTCTTTGGGATCAATGTCTTCAGGAGCTTCTCCTTCTCTTGAAGACATGCTTGAGGCTTCTTCAATGGCTCTTGGAGGTGGCTCTATGGCCCTTCTTGGTTGAGTATTATTTTGAGCTCTAACTAATTTTCCTTCCCCCCTCTTGAGCTTAAGCCTAGTAAGCATAAAAAATTGCAAATAATCAACTATATCTTTGCACAAGAACAAATGCAGAGTAAAACTCTAGCTCGTAATGCTCAAATATTGAGCTCTGATACCATCTAATCTGAAAATGGAACTATTTTTAATGCTATGCAAAGTATCCATTTCCATTTAATTTAGTGTGCAAAGTGTTCTCCATGACTTGCAAGTTAAACAAAGTGTTTTTGGTAATTGTTTCTAAGTTTATGTGTGAAAATTTGTTATTTAAATTTACTGTTTAATATATCACAGCAGAAATACACAACAATAAAAATTCACCATAGCATAACACAACAAAATGATGAGGCAGTTCACCCCTCCTGGGCTACATCTGTCGGTCCAAGGCTCCCCAATGGCATGTCCTTGCTCTATTAATTTTCTCAAAAATGGTTACACAGTGAAATATATGCTTAAACAGGAAAAAAAAGCTATGAATTTGACTTCATAAGACAAAAATAAGCTAAAAATGGCTTTTTTTTCACATCAAATAGTGAAGTACAACCCAATACAGCTCCATCTCGTTGATGGCCCCGATGGCTCTTTCCTCTTCCCTGAAATAAAAATGGCTGAAGAACATCTCCATTCACTCTGAAACTTGTCTAAAACACTCCAGAATGCTCAAGAAACACAAAAATGACTAAAATTTCATCCCATTTGGTTCAATATTGAGGAAGTTATGACCTCCCAAAGAAAACTGCCCAATGTCACTAGAAAACCCCACCAAATGGGTAACTCCAGTTAACGCGCTAAAATTGGCACAAAGCTAGATTTGGTGGAACGCACCCCAAATAAGGCGAAACAACTAGTAGTTGCATTAAATGTTGGATAGGGGCGCATTGATGTGGTCACATGACCGCCTCCGTTTAAACCGCTTGTTATCTCCACTCAACCCGTAGCATTTATTATAATCATGTGAAGTGTGGCCACATGGCCTAACCATTGACATATTATGTGCCCACGACCGCCAGGTCTAGATCTCTAGTCACGGCGGTAGGTTATATGGTGTATGGGGGTTGGCCCCCTTTTCCACCCAACCAAATTTCTTTTAAAACTTAAATATAACCTTTGAACTTCATAGGTTAAGAAACATCCGCAGGCGAGCCAGTAGGGCGTTTGCTTTGTATAGGGGAGGTCGGGTGTTCGAAAACCCGTGCCTCCATAAAATTTTGAACGACTGTTCATGGGCCATGTGGCAGCCTCTGGGCCTGCCACGTGGTGGCCTGCTATTGGTCCACTTAAACAAAGTCAAACCATTGACTAATAAACTAATGCCACTTGTAGAATTCCCATTCGCCCCTATGGAATATTCCAGGGAATATTCCTTGGAATATATTTTTTAATTTTTTTCAAATTCAAAAGTCAACTTTGGTCAATTGAGAAATGGAGTTTATTGGAGAATTCAAACCTTAATAACTTTCACATACGACATCGGATTTGAGTCCCATTCACGGTGCCAGAATCACAGCGACGAGACCTTTCTATTTGTTCAGACTGTAACCATTTCCAAGCATTTTTTTCACTTGGACATGATCTCATGATCACACCTCCCTAATGGGAAGCTTTTCGACCCCAAAAGCTCTCTGAATTACAGAAATTGAAGATGAGGAGACTAATTCTCCACTCTTCCAACCTTGAACCACTAAAATCTTCTTGACTTCATCAAATTGAGCTTATAAAAAGATAAATTCTTCCTTGAATCTACTGACCGATTGTTGCTAACCTTGACACTGTCATGATGCAAATTTTTGAAATTTGCATAAGAGCAACTAAAATTTGTAGAAATCATATTGTTCCTACAATGGTCTACCTTCAAAGGAGACTGAAAATAAGATTCACCTTGCCAACTGTCCTCATGGAGAATTTTTTCCGAATGATCCATGTACTTATGTCGATTCCCGACCAAGTTTTCTCGCCATAGTACCATGCCATTCTGAAACCAACATTGATCCATGCTGAAATTTGTGCCCTCTTTGCTTGCATTCTTTACCCTCTCTTGGATTTTTTCACCACTTTGAACCGACACTTTGTTCTCTGCACCGATCGACACCAAAGACACCTTGTGAAACATCTTGTCATCTTCTTCCAAAGACGACTTGCTTTCAGACTGAAACATATCATCATTTATATCAGCAATAACATGAAAAGGATTATGTACAAAATATTTTTGCTTAACCATCAACAAAGTCAAATTTTGACTTGCATTGACAAGCCTTTTCAACTGCCCTGCATTCACTATAGAATATTCTAGCTTCTTCCGATGTGCTCTCACAATAAACTCCTTGCCATCCTTGAATAGATGATACTTGTTCTCATGGCGATGGAAGATCACTTTTGTGTCATATAAGTACGAATTACCCAACACCACACCTGTAATGTCAAGCGGTACCACATCTAATTCAACCAAGTCAACATAATGAGCTGTTCTGGTGAAGCGCAACATGCACTTCCTTGAAACTTGTAAATTAGCATCCTTGCAAATCCATCCAAGTGGATATGGCTTTGGAGGTGGAATGGTTTCAAGTTTCAGCTTCTTGACTAAGTCTTCTGAGATGAGGTTTTCTTGAGACCCACTATCAAATAGCATGTCTATCTTTGTGCGTTTGGAAATTATCCTCACATGAAACAGCTCTATGATTCCTCCTCTCTTCATTTTGAGCTTCTATGTGACAGTTTAAAGTGCTAGAACTGGGATTTGTTTCCTTTACAATCTCTTTCCCCTTTATGTTCTTTAGTACCATGGCTATGCTTTTAGTTTCATCTCCTGATTCAGACCCTAAGTCTTGTTCAGCTATTGCAACTGTTTTGCCTTTTTCTTTGGCCTTATCTTTGGTTTTAAATTTTTCTGGCTTCAACTCCGGATGAAGTTTCTAGCAATGGTCTTCATTGTGGCTTGTTTTAAAAAAAATTTACAAAAGAATTTTCCTTTTTCATTCCTAGAGTTTGCATTTATTTTTCTACCTTTGTCTTTAAATTCACTACCCTCATTCCCATCAAAAGACTGTTTACCTCTAGCCTCTAAATGTGTGGCTTCAACACAAACCTCGTCTAGACTAGTAGGATTTAACATAAGGATAGTATGTATAAGATATCTATGTAAACCACCTATATATTTCAGCAAAGTCTCTTGGCTATGCAAATCAATTCCAAGTAATAAAGCCCTTCGTCTAAACCCTTGAGTGTAATATTGAACACTTTGTCCCTTAAGTTGTCTAAAACTTTGCCAGTTCATGATAGCCTTTTGTAAATGAGCTAATGGATAAAATTGTTGTTTAATTGCGGAAAGAAATTCAGCCCATGATAAAGTGATCTTACCATGTTTTTTAATTTCATCCTTGGTCTTGGATTCCCACCATACCAATGCTGCTCCTTCCATTCTCAAAGAGGCTAACTGAATCTTGGTGTCGTCTTCGTGAAGGTTTTGTATCCTCAAATAAACTTCCAACTACCTTATCCAATTGTTAAGTTTCTCTGCATTGACCTCACCATTAAACATAGGCAACTCAAATTTATCATCAAGCTTTAAAAATGGAATTTTACCAGAGGTTTTAGACTTGTGAGATTGATTCATCGAAGTAGAGGATGGCGATGTAGAGGAAGAGGACGAAGATGGGGATGGTGGATCACCATTTTCTCTGTGTCCTTTCTTTGACTTGTCATAACTTTTATTTCCTACTGAAGAACCCTCTCCTTCTTTCTGGTGTCTACACCCTTCTCCTACAAGCTTGTCATTCCTTTCTTGGTAGAGTATCCTCACCATCTTTGTCATGTCCAAGAAAGCCTTTTGGAACACCCATTCCTCTTCTTTGGGATCAATGTCTTCAGGAGATTCTCCTTCTCTTGAAGACATGCTTGAGGCTTCTTCAATGGCTCTTGGAGGTGGCTCTCTGGCCCTTCTTGGTTAAGGATTATTTTGAGCTCTAACCAATTTTCCTTCCCCCCTCTTGAGCTTAAGCCTAGTAAGCATCAAAAATTGCAAACAACCAACTATATCTTTGCACAAGAACAAATGCAGAGTAAAAATCTAGCTCCTAATGCTCAAATCCTGAGCTCTGATACCATCTGGTTTGAAAATGGAACTATTTTTAATGCTATGCAAAGTATCCATTTCCATTTAATTTAGTGTGCAAAGTGTTCTCCGTGACTTGCAAGTTAAACAAAGTGTTTTTGGTAATTGTTTCTGATTTTATGTGTGAGAATTTGTTATTTAAATTTACTGTTTAATATATCACAGCAAAAATATACAGCAATAAAAATTCACCATAGCATAACATCGCAAACTGAAGAGGCAGTTCACCCCTTCTGGGCTACATCTGCCGGTCCAAGGCTCCCCAATGGCATGTCCTTGCCCTATTAATTTGCTAAAAAATGGTTACACAGGGAAATATATGCCTAAGCAGAAAAAAAAAAGTTGTGAATTTGAATTCAGAAGATAGAAATAAGCTAAAAATGGCTTTTGTTTCACCTCAAACAGTGAAGTACAACCCAATACAACTCCATCTCCCTGATGGCCCTAATGGCTCTTTCCTCTGCCCTGAAGTAAAAATGGCTGAAGAACACCTATGTTTACTCCGAAACCTATCCCAAACACTCCATAATGCCCAATAAATGCAAAATTGACTAAAATTTCGTCCCATTTGGTTCAATATTGAGGAAGTTATGACCTCCCAAAGAAAACTGCCCAATGTCACTAGAAAACCCCACCAAATGTGGGATAACTCCAGTTAATGCGCTAAAATTGGCACAAAGCTGGATTTGGTGGAATGCGCCCCAACTAAGGTGAAACCACTAGCAGTTACATTAAATGTTGGATATGGGCGCATTGATGTGGTCACATGACCGCCTCCGTTTAAACCACTTGTTATCTCCGCTCAACCCGTAGCATTAATTATAATCGCATGAAGTGCAGCCACATGGCCTAACCGTTGACATCTTATGTGCCCATGACTGCCAGGTCTAGAGCTCCAATCATGGCGGTGGGTTCTATGTTGTATGGGGGTTGGCCCCCTTTGCCGCCCAACCAAATTTATTTTAAAACTTAAATATAACCTTTGAACTTCATAGGTTAAGAAACATCTATAGGCGGGCCGGTTGGACGTTGGATTTGTACAAGGGAGGTCGGGTGTTCGAAACCCTGTGCCTCCATAAAATTTTGAATGACTATTCATGGGCCACGTGGCAGCCTCCGAGCCTGCCTTGTGGCGGCCTGCTATTGGTCCACTTAAACAAAGTCAAACCATTGACCAATAAACAAATGCCACTTGTCGAATTCCCATTCGCCCCTATGGAATATTCCAGGAATGTTCCTTGGAATATTCTTTTTTAATTTTTTTTTCAAATTCAAAAGTCAACTTTTGTCAACTGAAAAATGGAGTTTACTGGAGACTTCAAACCTTCATAACTTTCATATATGACATCGGATTTGAGTCCTGTTTACGACGCCAAAATCGCAGCGACGAGACCTTTCCAGTCATTCAGACTAAAACCATTTTTGAGAATTTTTTTCACTTGGACATGATCTCCTGATCACTAACCTCTGAAATTCCTATATTCAATGGAAACACTGGGGAATACTCGTCAATGCATGTTATGAATTATCATTTTTGGTGCTCATCAAACTCCTTAAATGATGACTCCGTTAGACTACGTATTTTCCAGCGTAAGCTTACTGGTCTGGCTGCGAAGTGGTATATTGAACTACCACGAGCTTCATTTGATAACTTCACTTCCTCAACCACTACCATTTTAACCCACTTCCTGTTATCCATATGATATGAAATTGGAACAGAACTACTGACCAATTTTAAATAGACAATTTCTACTGACATTGCTGATCATATTCATGAGTGGTGTCATCATAGACAAATGGTAAAAGAATTTGTTCCTGATCAGCTCCTTAATGAGTGGTTTATTAAGTCATTGTTTCCATCTGTCACCGAGGATGTAGCTAAAGGCGGTGTTTTCATTGAAGAGAAATTAATTTATCATGCCCAGTACTTAGATTTGATTTATACTCAGTCTGGAAAGCTCTGTGAGAAAATTCCAAACGCGCCGCGATCAAAATTTACTGTTCCTCCTCCATCTAGTAAGGAATCTCATATCAGTGATAGTATGATCGGTTCTGCAAACACTCACACCTCTACTGCATTTGATCCTACACCTTCTTTCGAAATACATGTTGTGTCATTTGACAAAGGAAAAAGTGACAAGCAACCCGAAAGCAAGAAAAAGGGGAAAGCGAAGAAAAAGAAAAATTCAACCCTACAAGAATGATCATATGATAAAAAATTTGGAAATTCTTGGAAACCTTGTTACCCTTTCTTGATATGTAATGAGGAACACTTTTCTCGAGACTGTCCTCACCACACCAAAGTCTCAAAATTTCTTAAAACCTCGGCTGCATTTTCTGTGTTGACAAATCCTTTTCCGAATCTAGACACAAACATGGTTGCTGCAGATCCCCCTTCTAGTTCCCAAGTGCTTATGCTATCTGTCACAAAGCCAAAATTTGATGTTTTGGTGTCTACGTGAAATAAATATTATGGTATTGAGGCTACTGATAAACCTACTACCTCGACCATGAATCTGTCCACTGAATCAATTCCACCAACTTCTATTCCAGAGTTCACAATAAAGCCACCGAAGGGAGTCATCCAAAAATCGACATTCAATCCTCGACCCTAAGTAGCTCAAAATTATAATATAGTTGAATATCTGGCTCAGTCACCTTCAGCTATGTCGATGCTTGAGGTACTTCAAAATTGTCCCTCCCAAAAATAGGCTTTGTTGTCAATAATTGGTGGAATCGACCCGACAAATTCCAATCTTGTAGTCTTTAATCACACGAGCTATGTGCCACAATTACCAGCCAAATTAGCATTTTCAATCCAATTAAATGTTCTAAATCACCTTATTCATTGTACTATTATTGATGAGGGAGCATCTAATTGTATTATGTCTCTCAATTGCTGGAAGTCACTTGGATCGCCTCTCTTATCTCAATCACCTACGACGTTGAAAGCTTTTGATGGTCGTACATATAAGCCTTGTGGTATCATTAATAACCTGCATGTCGATCTAGGGGGAAAAGATGTAATTGTTGAAGTTGAGGTCGTTGACGGACCCCTTGACTACAGAATTTTACTTGGAAGGCCATGGGTTTACGTTATGACTGCGATCATTTATACTTACTTTCAAATGATCACCTTCCCTCATAAAGGAGTTATCATGGTCATCAATCAACTCTCCTTCTTTTCCTCTAGTTCCTAGGTATCTGGAAGTATTCCGTTAGTTCATGCACCCCAACTAGCACTTCAAAACATTGGTGTAGGGCTCTTAAAGGATTCTTCCCTAAAGGGCACCTTTTCATTACCGTCGCCTGCGACATCGACAAAAATTAAAATAATATAGACCTGTTGCATGATATATTCCACTTAATCTGACTTAAGGAAGATTACCAATGATTTTGAAGATGATACACTGGGTGAATTTCTGCCGCCAAGCCCAATTGAGCTGCCATATTAATAAATTTTATTGGCATGGGCGGCATATCCTAAATCATCATCGTTGATCATTTGGGTCGATCGTTCATTAGATTTTGGTTCTCCTTCTGATCCTTTCTCATGCACAGTATTGATTGATGAGAGCATTGTGGAATCCATGATGCCAAAAGGAGAACCATGGGATGATTATTATCATCGTTCCCGTATTCAATATTACAATGAAGATAACCTTATTGAACTATAACACCATACGATCTCTGATTTATTTTCGAATTACATTGCAATTATTGCCATCGAATCCAAGCGAAACCTGCCAAATATTGAAGAAACCATTTCTATCAATATTTCGACCAAACCTGGCATTGTAGAAAACATTCATGTCGACGTGTCTTGTTCTCCATCCAAACTCAACACTTATCGCTCTCTTTTTCGTGAATTCCGAGATATATTTTCTTGGTCTTATGAGGAAATTCCAGGCATAGATTCTAGTATCATTGAATACACAATTAAAAAGTACCTTGATGTCAAACTGGTACATCAACGCCTTCATCTTATTCATCCGAAGAAGGCTACTGCCATTAGAGTAGAAGTTGAAATTTTTTTGCGTGTTGGTTTCATTTACCTTGTTCCGCTTACTGATTGGGTTTCCATAATTGTTCCTGTCATGAAGAAATAAGGGACAATCAAAGTATGCGTCGATTATCAGGATGTCAATCTTGCTTGTCCAAAAGGAAATTATCCTAATCCCTTTATCGACCAAATTATTACGAATGTGACGGCTGTGAAATCTTTTCGTTCATGGATGGATTCTTCAGTTACAATCAAATCAATATTTGTCAAGAGGACCAATATAAGAAAACATTCATTTGTCCCTGGGGCACATTCTCTTATCGTAAACTTCCATTTGGTTTAAAGAAAGTTGGGGCAACATTTCAGAGAGCAATGGATTATGCTTTCCATGACATTAAGCACATTGTTCAACCTTATCTAAAAGATTTACCCACGCATTCATGAAAATAGATTCATTACCCGACACATCTGAAAGCTATATTTCTACACTGCCGACACTAAAAGGTACACATCAATTCACACAAATGTGTGTTTTGTGTTGGTTTTGGTTGTTTGCTTGGATTTTTCATCTCAAAAGAAGGAATTCGAATCGACCCACTAAAGGTCCAGGCCATTCTTGATTTTACTGCGCCGTCAAACTTACTTCAGTTACAGAAACTTCAAGGAAAGGTTAACTTCCTAAGGAGGTTCATACACAACTACACCGAAATGGCTAAAGGATTTACTGGTCTCTTGAAAAAGGGGATTCCTTTCCATTGGGATAAGGTTGCGCAAGCTTATTTTGATGCTATTAAAGATACCCTGATTCAAGCATCATTAATGTGTCCCCCTAATTATCAGAGTGATTATTTTTTGTATATCGCTACAACATATACGACCATTGCTATGGTTTTCGTCCAAGAAGAATATGGGATAGAACATTCGATATATTATTTGAGTCATAATATCAATGATATAAAAGTTAAGTTTTCATACGTTGAAAAGCTTGCCTTGGTGGTCATTCAAGTTGTCCAACTATTTCGCCATTATATCCTACTTCGAAATACCATTTTCATTTTGGATTGCAACCCTATGACATACATTCTGTCACGTCAATTTCCAGGGGAAAATATTCAAAATGTATCGTCATTTTGCAGGAATTTGATTTGGAATTCATCAAATCAAAGTCAAAGAAGTCTTTAATTTTGGCTGAGCTTCTCTGGGACCTTCCCTCTGATAGTACAGAAATTACATCAGAACCATCAATTCCAGATGAGTCTTTATTTCTGATTGGGTCATCTGACCCTTGGTATGGGTATTTTATCATTTATCTCCAAACCCAGACTTTCCAGCCTGATACCTCTTGCTCACAAAAGCGACGTATTCAATACCAAGCCAAAGATTATCTGATCGTCGGCGATACACTTTATCGTTGTGGTGTCGATACGATTTTAATGAGGTGCCTCATTCATGAGGAGGCTGAGAAAGTTCTAAATGGTTTTCATGTTGGTGCTTGTGGTGGAAAATTGTCTGGTTACACTACCACACAGAATATTATCCATGCCGGTTACTTTCGGCCAACCATATTCTGCGACTACATCTTCGCGGTTAGAAGTTGTCATGCATGCCATATATTTGATCGTCAACTCTGCATGCTTCCAGAACCAATAAATCCTGCCATTGCTGTGGGACCATTTGAAAAATGGGGTATTGAATTCATGACCTGCAACCCTCGTTCGGTCAAGGGGCATGATTATAATATTGTCGCAGACATCTACTTTACCAAGTGGGCCGAATCGATGCCTACATTCAATAACACATGCGAAACAACTGCATTGTTCTTTTTCAATCATGTCGTTTCACGGTTTGGTGTACCACAAGCTATAGTTATATATTATGGTAAGCATTTTTGCAACAACATGATGAAAGTTGACTTCCAAAATAGGACTGTTGCATGATAGTTCTACCCTTATTATCCACAATCTAATGGACAAGTTGAAGCCATTAACAATATCTTTTAAGTGAATGCTTCAACGAATGATATGGGTTCATAAAAGAAATTGGCATTTAATCCTATACTCAGCTTTGTGGGCATATCGAACCTCAGTGAGGAATGCAACCAAATTTACTCCCTTTAAGCTGGTGTATGGTCTCGAAGCTATCTTACGAATCCAATGTGAAATTCCATCATTAAAAATCGTTATTGACTTGTCACCTAACACCTCTAATGAAGAAGCGTGTCTTTTCAATCTCATCCATCTAGATGAAATGTGTTGTGAAGCCGCATTGGCCAATGAAGCGCATAAGAGACGAATCAAGGCACAATATGACCAACATGTCAAGCCTCACATCTTCTCAGAGGGAGACATGGTCTTGCTTTATGATCATGAAGCTAGGAACAGGAAAATTTGAGCCATTATGGCATGGTCCCTACATTTTCAAAATATTTCTTGCTAAGGGCGCCTACAAGTTAATTGATTATGATGGAATTCCATTGGTGCATGCTCAAAATGGGTTTTATCTTAAACATTATTATGCTTAATTGGGTGTATTAAACTTTTGTATCATATTGTATGTATGCTTTGATTTGAATTTCCCGTCTTAGTTTGTTTTTCTAGAGTTTTCTTGAACTTAGTAATCCACTTTAAATTTCATTGCAGATGACTGAATCTTTGGAACCATTCGTTGGGTACGTCGATGGTGCTATTCATATTACGCAGAACCTTTCCTCTGCAACATGGGATATTTTCACTCCAGGTGGCGAGTTAGTGAGTTTTAAATGGATTTGTATAGGATGATCCACAAACAATATCCCTGAGTATAGCACATTGATTGAACTTCTCTCTGATGCCATTTCATCTGGCATTAACTGCATCATCATTAGGTTAGACTCAAAACTTGTCGTACTGAAACTTACTAGCATCTATACTGTTCGAAATCCAACACTTCATCTTATGTTCCCTAGATTTTTACATTTGGAGATATATTTTGATTACATTCAATATCAATACATTTCCAGAAATTTGAACACATTAACTGATTCTCTAGAGAATTATCTTTTAAATAGACATTTGAAAAACATGTAAAGACACATTTTCAATTCACATCGCACAATTGAATAGGATTGCACATTAAACATAGGAAAACTCTTAAAACAAATAGATATATACTTTAGTTTTTTACAAAATTTGTGCTCAAGACACATTGTTCGTCTAACCTCAAAATGTATGCAAAAATTTCAAAAGTAAAACTAGTGATGCTCATGATAACAAGCAGTTTCTCTAGCTATCATGTGTAATAACTGCATCCAATGGTTAGGAAAACCAATAATATGGCGTTGTAGTCTCATAGGTAACTCCTCGATCCAAAAATACAGTATCCCAAGAGTCAATCCCTCAACGTGCTACTGCAACTCAACAAGAGTCTCGGTCAAATCTAAATCCCGAAGGACTTCTCCCCGGATAGTCCTCTTTGCTGGCTCATCTGCTGCCTGCTCTAGTCGACCCATTGGTCAAACGCGACCCACATTTGTATACATCAAAACTTTATTTTATTCTTGGAAAACATAAAAAATACAAAAACATGTAGAAACCTTAAAAATAAAAAAACATGGTCAAAACATTTCTACCCATTTCACCCCATTGAGCACCATCTGGTAAAATCAAGTTTGGATCTCCACGGAAATCTATGCCTGCTTATGGATACACCTCTATGGCGATCATTTGTCAGCTGAACTAGGCAAAGAATGAAGTAGAGAATATGATGGTCGATTGACCAGCATGTCTACCCATCAATTCAACCCATCTCTGCGTCCAAGGATCTCTAGGACTAGATATGCTCAGTGTAACATGTTGCGGCTGCATCAATGGAACTCGCTCTAAAATGAAGGAAATCAAGATTGAGACATAACTTAAATTCTTCTTCCTGCCACCCTTTTCTTTAGTCATTTTTTCTTTCATCTGAAAGAGTACTGTTTCAGCCTAGTTGAACAGTGTTGGTTCTAGACACTCAAGTGCGTACTACATGTATGATCAGTTTGCGACATGTAGTGTCACAGAACCAACAAGTTTTGTGATAGTAAAAAGGATGGTTCTCAAAGGAAAATCATGCACATAATGGATGTTTATTTTCCCATCTTTGCTAGGTTCAGTGCCTGGCTGACAATACTAGCATATGTAATCCTTCACTGTCTCTCCTCCAAGAGTAGATCCTGCAAGGGAAATAGGAGACCCTCGCCTCGATAATCTAGTGATAAAGTAGACATACTCAACCAATATTGGGAGCACTTTGTCCCCAATGTGAAAATCCTGCAATGCCGGATCCCATGAACGAACTAGGAACTCCAATAGTTCCATACGCTGCCTCATCCTTGATAATCTGAAGTATTTAAGAAACCCACAATCCCTTAGGGCTCTTACAGTACCCGAATCATTTAGGGAAATCATGTCCTATTCTTAATTTTCTATTTCTCACCACATAATGGTAATTTTGATCCGATCAATACCTAAAAGCCAACCATAAGATTCATTAGGATCCATTTCATGCAAAAAATTTGGGAAATTTTGAGCACACAGCAAGAAACAAATTTTAGAAATGCACCCAACGCACCCTAGGTCAATGGACAGAGCGTTGAAAATGCATCTGGACTTCGATTCCAGTGCTCCGCAATGCACCTTTTGACATTCAAGGGTGCGTTGTATATTTACCCTAAGGGGCTCAAAACCCTAAAAATTTGTCATGGAATGAAACATAAATGATACTAAAAGAAAGAGAAGGTTCATAGCTCCAACCTGGATCAAACGATGCGAGAAATTGTCCACTAAAACTGTCACAATCAACTGCAAAATTTCGAGGGAAAACTAGTTCAGAGCTCCTAAATTTCAAATGGTAACTATGGAATGGTAAAAACTTCTTTTTAATAGTCATTTTTATTATTTTATTCATATTTAATGATGTGACTATGGTTTTTATGCATTTTTACTATGAAACATGTATTTTTAATCCGTTTAAACTTCTTTTTAATAGTCATTTTTATTATTTTATTCATATTTAATGATGTGACTATGGTTTTTATTTATTTTTACTATGAAACATGTATTTTTAATCTGTTTAATGGAATCTGAACAGGTTTCACAGCTGATATAGTGAGTTTAAAGTGCACAACTATTCAAAAATGATTTGACCACAAAGCATACTTTTATCCTGTTTTTTCAAGCTTTTTTTTTTTTTTTTTGCTCGTTTAGACTAATCCTAATCTTCCCATTTTTTTCTCCTTCCATTCCACCCATGGGTTTCGAACCGGTGACCTTACAGAACGGAATGCCTTAACAGTGCACCCCATCACCGACTGTTCTACACCACATGGGCCTGTTTTTTCAAGCTTTGATAAAAATGAAAAAAAGAATTAAACCTTTGAATTAAAAGTTTAGGAACAGGTTGACATCATCATCAAACCTTTGACCGAAAGATTTTGTTTTGCGTTCGACATCAAATCATCTATTCACGGCCTGCAAATTGTACTGCAATACCTTGAGAACCATTAACATCAACGATGGTTTATCTCGCATCTGTTAACGACTTACATCAATGGCTGGTAATCAGAGAATGTCTCCCCATGTTCGACTTCATATCATAAATTCGCATGGTTAGACTTGTACTTTAACGATCGAGTGAACGAGACAAGAAGATCTCGGATCTAGTTTCATCCATCCGGGCTGCGATTTCAGGAATTGTGCCACATCATCTGTACGATGCATTTACATACAAACGGTCATCCAAACATGGGTCTATATCTGTAGGCATGTGTATATCTGTAGAATAATTTCTGAATTATGTAAATGTTATGATAGTTTATGTGTTGAGCATGGGTATGCCTCCTTCAGCAATTCATGTCCAAGATGTAAGATATCATGATGTAATGTATTGAAAATTGATGCAGGTCACCATCTGCTTCAGATCCTACTCATCATATCATAAATCATCTCATCCAAATATTGTCATTATTTTGACTTCATGCTTTAGGGGGCAGCTGTTACAGATCAATTTGGGCATCATACCCCAAGACCAGTATGAACAGGGTCTATCATCCCCTAATTCAATACTAATAGGGTCTATTATCCTCTAATTTAGTTGATATATGCCCTAAGAGAATTCATTCCACTGATGGATTTAATTCATGAGATTTACAATGTTTAAGTATGGATGATATGACCCATTGACTCATCAACGCTCCTCTAAATGGGCCTAAGTGCGTTTCAAAGCACTTATTTCCATGCAAGGGTGCTATGAAAAGCACTTCACGACACTTAAGGGTGCGTTGGTCTCTTGGGAGCGAAATACTCATTATTCTGGGAATCTCCACATGTCCAGTGCCTTCTAGAAGAGCTCATAGGTGTCATACTTCGAATACATGTGTTCATCCATCACCATTGAACCTGGAAACATGTCTCACCTATTATTAGAAATCCATTAAATTCCATTTATTGAGAAACAAACTACAATTTCCTTATAAATTAAGCACTCATCTAAGTGTTAGGGACGAAGAAATTTGTGTAGTGTTATGCTGTTGGATTCTCAATTGATGAGAACTGGAAGTACTGTTATGCTGCTGAGATGATGCTTTGTGTGATGAGGAAGGAATGAAGTTGGAGCAGGTTGAGGATGAATCGACCTATTGGATGTAATATTCTCCTCCTACTTTCTTAATAAAGATATATGTTCATTTTCTCATATGTATACTTATATATTGTGAATTGTATTCTCATGTGTATGTATGCTCATATATAATCAGTTCGATTTGGTTAAGATAGATAGATACTTGTATATTTGTGTGTTGTTTGTTGTTCTCTGTCTTTTATTGCAGGTATCGATCTAGTGGATTTAGTTGGATTGAGAGCGACGACAACAACGAAAGAAAGGGAATGGGAGCGAAGGATCACAAGTAGGTCCCTTTCCTTTCTGTTTATCTATTTGTCTTTCTTCAGTTTTTCTGAGTGAAGGAACACCACACTCAGGGAGCTCTAGTTTATCCATAGATTAGAATTCCGTATAACACCTTTGACTATGATATTGGTGTAGTTCTTACTCAGCAAGGGAATCCAGTGGCATATCACAATGAGACACTTCCAGACATAGTCTAAAAGTATCCCAAATATGAAAAGAGATGCATTACATTTAGAAAGTCTGCCAACAATGGAAGCATTACATTATGGGGAAGGAAACGACCATCCACACAGACCACCGATGCCTATAGTTCATACAAACACAAGGAAATTCACAGAACGATTGCCATCATAAATGGTGCACATACCTGCAAAAATTCCATCTGAAGATTAATTAAGAGAATGGAAACGCCAATAATGTTGCAGATTACCTCAGCCGACCACTGGTCATGGCACTGACCACTTTGCTTGAATCTTGCGGGCATGAGACTTTGCAGTGGCCAACTCTTTACAAGAGTGATCCAGAATTCGGCAACACATACCAGACACTCCTAGAAGGCAAGCAAGTTTCAAATTATCACCTCCATGATGCACTGTTATGCCACTTGGGACACCTCTGTGTTCCTTCAAGCGAGCATGCCAAGATGGTTTGGGAAGCACACTATAGGCGGGTCACTGGAAATTTTGAGGTAGAGAAAACAATGGCATTACTACAAAAGTATTTTTATTGGTCAAACCTTCAACAAGATGTTGGGAAGTACATCAGATCCCACACTTCCTTGTCATTTCCAAAACAACCATCAAGAAGCAAGGCCTATATACTCCTATGCCTACTCCTAATCTACCTTAGGAATCCATCTTCGTTGATTACATGTCGGGCCTTCCTTCTACTAAGCATGGAAACGATTGTGTTTTCATGATCGTTGATAGGTTCTCTAACATGACCATTCTAGCAGCCTGCAATAAGAGTATCACAGCAGAAGCCACTACTAAACTCTTCCTTGAACAAGTGTGGGTGCACTTTGGGATCCCATAGTCTGTTATCTCAGATCGGGACAACAATTTCCTAAGTACATTTTGGTTAAGTCTCTGGTTGATGCTAGATACCAAGCTCACTAAGTCCACAACTTTCCACCCCCATACTAATGGCCAAACAGAGGTCGTTAACAGGATTATCGTGCACATTTTGTGCATGTACAACTTGAATCATCCTCTTACATTAGATGAAATCCTTCCCTATTTACAATACACCTATAATCGAGCTCTCCATAGCTCAACTGGCCACAACCCCTTTCAGGTTGGATTGGGATTCCAGCTACTATGCCCCATTGATGTGGCCATACCATTTTTAGCTACTTAGGTAGATTTGACTCATGTCCAATCCAAAGTTGACAGGGAAAAAAACTTCATTGAGTGCATTCAGCATGTCAGCCAGCAGGTCCATGACATATTGGACAAAGCCAATGCTAAGTACAAGCAGTGACATGATCAACATTGAGGCCACACAAGTTCCAGGTGGGCGACAAATCTTGGCTACATTTGCAGAAGGATCACCTCATTGGACCCCATCGCAAGCTTCACCTGTTTCAATATGGGCCATACACCATAACCAAGGTCGTAGGAGACAATGCCTTCGATCTCAACATTCCACTATTCCTTGTCCTGCACCCAGTGTTCAATGTGGACTGCCTTCAACCATACTTTCCATCATTACTGGACACATCTAACATTGCAGAACAACTCACACCAACATAGCTAAACCCAGAAAACATGGAAAAGGCCACAACTGATTGGATCATGGATAAACAGATCAAGAACACTCGCCAACCGAAGATCCAACTATATCGGGTTGTCAAAGCTGGGCAACTCCCGCACCAAGGTAAGTGGCTCACTAGGGACCGTGTTCAGTAGAAGTTTCCCCATCTCGTGGAGGCACTCAACACAATAGGGACCATTACTTCCTAAGGGGGGAGGGCTGACCCATGTGTATATTAGTGGCCACCCTCCTATTCCACTTGGACCCCCACCATTGTTTCTTTCAATTTTTTTGTTTCCTTAATTGTAGCATAGTTTACTATTTTTGGCAGTTTTTCAGGTCCTAAACTTCTGGAACAATTTTGAGGGACTGAAAGGCATTTTTAGGAAAAATGAAGAGATTGGAAAATTCCTAAATGGGACCACCAGCTGTTTTTGGGGCTCCTCTTCAATATCTTTGAAATGAGGTGTTATGATAGCCAAATAGAGATCATATGCTAAAGTTGTGACCGTTGAAAGTTGACGTTCCAACTTATCCCAACGGGGCCCACAAGATATTGGCGCTTTATTTACTAGGGGTTAGGTTTTTGGATGTTTAGGGTTTCTTATTATTTTTCAAAGATAAAAAGGCCACCGAGCCTCATTGTAACATAGTTCAGAGGCATGTAGCCACCACATCTCTTCTCAGAGATAAACTGCCATCACCTGAGCTAGATTATTTCCATTATATATGTAAGAATATTTTAGTTCTTCGATATTAATGAAATGAATTTTTATTTCTGATGCACTTCTGTGTTTATGTTTAGATATGTATCCTATTGCATTCCTGCATAAGTTCAGATCAGTTATAGTGGCAGCTACGAGGTTTGATCCTCGACCTTGCCGAAAGTACTCCAACGAGTTACCTATTTACAAAAGAAAAATATATATATTTTTAAAAAATAATTTTATAATATGGTAATATACACTTTTAAGAATAAATTTAAATATATATATATTTTTTAGAATTACACTCTATAATTAAAATTTGAATTTTACATTATTTATATTGTATTTTGAATGTATAAATTTATTTAACATTTTAAAATATTCATATAACATTTAAATTGTATAATTTTAATAATTAAATATTATATCCCCGAAGGGGGTGATGAACCAGGCAAGAGAGGTACATGTGGGTAGTAATGATTAACACCTGGTCGTTGGTGCAGGGTCCGACCTCCCTGTCCTCTCATAGCATATTGTGTATGGGAGGCATTATTGCAATCTATGTGAATTCCCCATCAACCTGAGAGTGGGAGGAGGTGATTGTCAAAGGTTTATCGAGGGTGGTGCATTTCTCTGGCATGTAGTTTGGGTGTTGCGACAGTTTGAAGGGCATAGTTTGAGCTATGGGCACGAGAGTGGCAAGTGCAGTGGATACCTTTTCTAGGAAATGTGGTGCTTCTATTGCTGGCGTCCCCACCCTAAATTTTGGGTTAGTAATTTTGTTGGTTTCCTTTTGGATGTATGGTCTCTATTTTTTTCAAGCGAGAGAGGAGTTGGGAATTTGGTTTTGAAGTCCATGCACAAGTCCTATTGTGGGTGGGTGAGTTCTCCTCTGCATCCACGTAGAATTCAGCTTGCCTTCCTCAACAGTTCTTCCTCGGGGCTTTGCATGGTTAAGTGGCTTTTGCGGCGAAGGTGCGTTGGATTTCAGGTTATCTTGTCTGTGGCTGTCTTGCAAAGGGTTGAGGACGGAGAATTGAGGGTGCAATTCGCTGTTGTCAGTTGACATTCTAGATCCCCATTCTTCTCTTGGTCATGTTTTTTGTGGTCTTACTGGCATGGGTGGGGCGACTCTCTATGGTTAAATTTGCAGTTTTTGTTGAATTCTATTGGCTCGCTTCGTCTATTCTTAGTGACTTTGGTCCTATTATAATGCAACTGATACCACACAATTCTCACTCCTCTTCCTTGTTGAAGCAAAGGTTGGTTGTTCAGGGGGGGAGCGAGAGTCTTCTATGCAGGTGGAAATGATAGAAGTGGTGAGCACTGGCTCTAGCCGGGGTGGTAGAATTGCTGGTCGTTCAGGTCAGGCGGTTTCTGGGGCTCACGGTGGTTGTGTTTGTGGTGGCTCGATGGCTTTCCATGGGGGTGGCACATTGCGGACTCAACAGCAGGGTGGAGGGACACGTCACAGGGGCACGGGTAGACGGGGGAAGGTGAGTCGGTTGGAGCGTGGACAAAGAATGGAACATCAATGTTGTTTGGAAAATTGCCGAGATTTGATTCAGTCGGTATTGAAACGCCTGGAAACCTTGGAATGGGTGCGATAGGAAGAGCATGTTGAGCTCATTGCTATGTTGAACAAGATACATTACTTCTAGTGTCATGTCCGAGAGCAGGTGATGGTGGTCTAGCGAGGCCAGAATCTGTTATCCGAGAAGGTGGAGAAGTTGGAGTCATGGATGGCCCACTTCGAAGAGCATGTCCAATGTTCCTTCTGCCCTCCTCTTCCTCCTGGGACAACTCCAGACAACCCTGCTTCTATTACTTCTGATGACTAGCATGGTTACATGTGCTTTCTGGTGCTTTTGACCTCCTAAGTTGTGGATTGTGTCATTAGTTGTATTTTTGTTTCTTTGCCATGTGTTGATCTCAGTAGTCAACAAACCTAGTCGGGGTGAGACTACCTGCATTTTGCTACTGATATACCTATTTTTTGATGAATGAGTAGAATCTTGACTTGCAAAAAATAATTTAATAACTTTTAAGAAAATTTAATTATATTTCGAATATATTTAATTTTTAAAAAATAAAAAAAAATTCAATAATATTTATTTTTAAGAAAGAAAATATATGTAAAATTTTTCAACTACACTTATTCTTAAAAATATTTCAAGACCTCGAAATCATATTTTCAAGTCGTAGTCTATTTGTTATATGTTTTAGAGTTTTTAGATAAATTTGTTTAGAATCTAATAAAAGTTTGTTCAAATCACAAGTTTGAGTTAAAGACTCTTCAAAATTTAAGTATTCCATAATTTTTTTTAGAATATTAAATCAATATCTACACTTAAACACACTTTTAAAATTAAAAAATCATGTTTTAACTAAAAATTATTTCACCCTATTTCAACTAAAATCTACAAAACATATGATAATTAGAAAATACTTTTATCACACTGTAAAAACAAAAAAAAACAAAAAGGTGAAAATACCTCTGTCTAAATTAAAATGAATGTTCAATGTAATTATGAACGGGGTGAAATTTAGTGATATGAAAAGAGGGAGAACTTTTCATTAGTTCCCACAAAGATAGGGTTCAATGTGATTATGATCGGATGAAATTGAGGCGAAACTTTTCATGAGTTGAGATGAAATGGAGTTGTACGGAATCTTTTGGAGGGTATAACTTTGTATTGAGTTGAGACGAAATTGAAATGAACGGAATCTTTTGGAGAGTATAACTTTGTATTGGTTTGTTTTATATTTTTGCTTTCTTTTTTTAAGGGGTTAAGTTTTAATGCTTTTCAATAGGCATCAAAATCAAGAAAAACACAAAACGATTCTCAAGAATATGTCATTATAAATATGTCTTTTTTAATATATATATATATATATATATATATATATATATATATATATATATGAATAATAAGTTGTTGGAGAATTTGAGAATTTTTGAAAACGTCTGTTATTTCGAGTGAATTCTTTATTCATCATAAAAACGTAAAGTAAGAATAAAGATGAAGAGAAAGAGAGACTGATCGTTTTTAAAAAGTAATGGTATTAAAAGAGACATTAGAATTTATTAAAAATATAAAATCATATTTTATTTCTTATAATTAAGATAAAAAATTGGTGTATAAAGTAAATATTTTTTTAATAAAATAGTATTAAATATTAATTTATGATTAAAAGGTTGAAGTATTAATAACTAGTAAGACTAACTAATATTTGTTTTTGTTTATCAAGTGGTTCGAGTTCTTTAGAGATTACATCAGGCTTGACCTGTGGCTTGAGAAATTGTGGCTTAGAGACATCTAAGTCATCATAATCACCCAGGGATCACACCCGACCTTGGCCACATCAACACTAAGCTAACTGGGTTTAACTTGTCTCCTCCCCCTAGCACGGGCTCAACAACCTCCATGAGGTTTGATCTTGGGTCGCCTTTCTAACGAGGTCCATCCTTAAATGGTTGTGCTAATGAGAATTGACAAGACTAATTAATATTAATTAAATATTAAAACAGAAATTAAAATAATTATTAATAAGACTTATAACTATTAAAATTGACTTATTAATAATCGATAAGTTATCAAAATGTTAAATTATAAAATAATTAATAAGACCAATTAATAATAATAATAATTATTATTAAATAGTCAAGTCTCACTAGCACAACCAGTTGAGGATGGATCTCGTTAGCAAGGCGACCCAGAATCAAACATCACAGAGACTATTCCTCTTGTGTTAGGGGGAGGAGACATGCTAAAATCCAGTTAGAGGCCAAGTGCGATCCCCAAGTGAATTTGACGCATTAAATTCCCCTGGGATGCGGTTTCTCAAGCCATAGGTTAAGCCTGAAGAATCACACACAACTTGACAAACAAAAAAATATTATTAAATAATTAATTAAAATGTTTTTTATTTTTTTATTTTTTTATTTTTTTAACATGAATGGTTAAATTTCTTATTTATGGAGGTAGGTTGGGGCTAAGCATAAACAACCTCGTTTACAAAGCCTTTTTCAGAATCCCCAAATAGTCAAGATCTGATTTTACATGGCTGAAATTCATGGGATGGGTAACCAGATAGGAACTTTACCATTTTTTGAGAATTATCCTTGAGCTAAAAGACAACCTGCGTTTGCTTTTGCGTCCGCATCTTTGTTTAGATTTCACAGAATATGGTAAGGAGCTAGATTTGAATCTTTGCAATAGTTTCATGAGTCTCTACAGCGTCTTGTTGAGGGTCAAGTTGCTGAAATGATCTATAGTATTTATGATTTTAATCAGGATTTCCGAGTCTCCGAAGGCCTGAATGTATTTTTCTCCATTCTCCTGCGCGATTTGACAGGCCTTAAGCATTCCTAAGATTTCTGCATGGTTGTTGGTGTTCTGCCCAAGACCCCAACTAAAGTTGTTTTGACTGTGGCTCAATCTGGAACAAATAACTCCCCCAGCTCTAGATTTTCCTGGGTTTCCTTTTGAGGCTCCAAAAAAAATATTGTGGCTCTGTTCTGGCTCTACCACCAGTTTTTAAATTCAATCTTTGGGATCTAAAGTCTCCACTCCGGGTTGTAACATGGCTGAGAGGGAGTCTTGATTCGGGTGGTTGTCTTCAAAGGTATGCCTATCCAACAAATCACATCTGGAGAGAGGTCACTGCTTGACTTGTGGGGAAGGTTTACCAAATTATCGATTAGCAATGCTTTTGCTTTGGCTACAACAATAGTTGTGGGGTAAATTTTGCTGTTGAAGATGGCTTCATTCCTTGCCAGCCAAATTTCCCAATAGACAAATTTGGGGATGGCATACTAGATGCTAAACCAAAGAGACTTTCGTTTTAAATCATGGGGAGAGCATCCAAACCAAGTGGTGAAGAGGCTGGTGGTCGAAATCTGCATCAGGGTATGTGCATCCAGCCCATGCATCGCTTTTGCCCACACTTCTTGGGCATACACACAGTTAAGAAACAAATGGTCCACAGTCTCCACCGCTGCGCAGCAGAGCATGCATCTATGAGGCCCAACTATTCTTATTTTTGCCAGATTTTCACCTGTTAAAATGCGATTATGAATGAGGAGCCATGCAAAAAATTTACCTTAGGGAGGCCAGCTGGGTCCCAAATCTGTTTCCAAAGCGATGGATTGTGCAAATGATTGCTGCGTTGGAGAGTTGTGTATCCTTGGGCAGCTGTGAAAACTCCTTTTTTCCCCATCCCCATTTGTCTTTTGAGCTGCGATGTATTGGAGCCAACCCAACCAAATTCACACGGAGGAGGGATACTTGGTGTCACAGTTGTTCAGGAGGACGTGGTATACTCCAGTCTAACCAATTACCTTCATCGTCCCAGCAGCATATGTCCTCCAGTTTTTTGATACCAAGACTCTTTAGCCAGTCTCGCAACTCTGCGTATTCCTGGGTAGTGTTTAGAGGTTGTAGTCCCATAATTTTGTCATCCCAAAGGTTGATGGTTTTCCCATTTCCTAGAATTCTATAGAGTTGTTCCTTGTAAAACTCCCATCTATGAGTGCAGAGTTTCCATAGAGCGGTTACTTTGCTTGATGCTCCTTTCTCCATATTCTGCAATGTGAGTCCGTGCATGTATTTTTCAATGAAGACTTGACTGACCAAGTGTCGAAAAAAATTTCCATAGCATCTTTCCACCCAAAGCCAAGTTGGCTAGACCAGGGTCTCTTACTTGCAGGCATCCTTCTAAAAGAGGTTTTTTCACAATGTCCCAGTTTACCAAGTGAAATTTCTTTTGATTTCCCTTACCTCCTTTCCACAGGAAAATTCTTAACATCTTGGAAAGTTGATCCATAATCGATTTTGGAGCCAATAAGAAGGTTGCTTGATATAATGGGAGGGAGGAAAGAACAGAATTAACCAGTATGAGTTTCCCAACTGTGGTGAGCCATTGTTTGCCCCATAATTTTATTTTTGCCTTGATTTTTCTCAGTATCTCGGCCCATTGGAGAGCCTTGTTGATGCCTAGGGTCAGTGGCAGCCCAGGGTAATTGATTTTATCCCATCTTGCATAGCCCACATATCCAAAAACTTGTGCAATTCGGTTCATGGCTTGTTGTTCAATCTCCCAGCCATACACTACATTTTTTCTCCTGTTGACTAAAGCTCCATAGACTCTACAAAAGCTTTGAATAGTTTTCTTAATTCCCTTGCAATTTTTAATGAGGCTCCTCCCAGAATAATTGAATCATCAGCAAACATTAAGGCATGGTTTATTAGATCAGTGCCTCTCACCGCCCTAATGCCAGGGAGAGTCCCATTAATCTTTTCTTCATTCATCTTCCTACTAATGGAATCTGCCATCAATATATACAAGAAGGGGGAAAGAGGACAACCTTGTCTAATGCCCCTTGTGGCTTTGAAGTAACCGGCTGGCCTGCCGTTGACCAAGGGAGCAATCCACGACTCTTCAATACAATCTTAGATTAGCCTAATAAACTCAGAGCTAAAACCAAAAGTTGCAAGGACTTGGAGGAGGAAAGAATGTCTTACCTGAACGAAAGCGTTTTCCATATCTAGCTTGATTTTAGTTCCTTTCTCATGATGATGGAGGCTTGAGTGAATTATTTCCTGCACCAGGGCCACATTGTCTAGAATGTACCTTCCTTTGACAAACCCACTTTGACTGCTAGAAATGAGTTTACCCAGGAGAGGCTTGATTCTATTCGCTAGAAGCTTAAAAAGGATCTTATATGATGCATTGCAAAGCGAAATTGGCTTGAAGCGATCAAACGAAGCAGGGCTCACCTCTTTCGGAATAAGTGCAAGGAAAGTGGATTTGGTGCTACCACCAACTTTGGCTTTCTATTGAAAACCCTTTATCATCCATATCAGATCAGTCTTAATAATATTCCAGCATATTCAGTAGAATTGTATAGTGAATCCAACGGGACCAGGGGCTTTGTCTGGTTCCATCATCCATATGACATTGCTTATTTCCTCTTTCGAGATGGGCTTTAGAAGGTTGGAGTTGTCCTCCTCCTTTATCAGACTTGGAATGTGAGAAAGGTATTCATCACTTTCCTCTTCAAAGTCTAATCCATTTTCCGTGTATAACTGCTGGAAGTGTGAGGTAGCAGCCTCACGAATCTCTGTTATACCTTTATGCAATGTCCCCTCTGAGGTGGTTATTTCTTCTATGTGATTTCTCAAGAGTTGAGTTCTGATTTTCTTGTGAAAGAACGTAGAGTTTTTGTCTCCCAATTTTAGCTAGAGGTTGCGTGATTTTAGTCTTAAAGTCTCCTCCTCCAATTTGAAGGCGTGAAGAGTGCTTTGTTGGGAAGATTTCTCACATTGCAAATCGGAGTAGGTGATTTCATGTTGTTCCATTTTCATTTGCATATCTAGCAGACTCTCAGAGGCCTTCTTTCTAAGGCTAGTGGGAGTGCATGTGGGTTTTTTTAACCACTCCTTCAAAGATGTTTTGGTGGCCTTGAGTTTTTTCTCCCAAATATAGCTAGTCGATCCAATGACTGGCTTGGACCAAGCTTTTATGATTGTATCCATAAAACCTTATCTTTAGTCCATAAAGGGATGGGCCCAAGGTTTTTCGCTTCTTCAATCTGTAGCAGGATAAGTTTATGATCTGAAGTCATTTTGGGAAGGATTTTGGAGATGATTATCTTCTGCTCGAAGAGGAGGGTGCATTGTATCAGAAATCTATCAAGCATAGCAGAAATGTGCTCCTTTCTAGCTCTATTATTTGACCAAGTATAGAGTCCAGATTTGGTTTGATATCCAATAAATCCCAATCATGGATCAGGTCTTCTACAAGGGGAAGGATGCGATCCTTGCTAATGTTACCTCCTTTTTTCTCCTTTTGATCAAGGAAAAGATTTAAATCTTCAACAAGGATTAAATTCTTAGGCGAGTAGGCTTCTAGAAATTCTGAAAGAGTAAGCCATCAATCCTTTTTTTCCTCATAAAGCACCGACACATAAAGATTAAAGATGGCAAGGGAGGTCTTACTTGCAAGATGTTGGAGTTCGGTGTAGATCCAATGCTGCGTTTCGAAGGAGCTAACAAGAAGAAATTTTTCATTCTCCCAGAGAGTGGAAAGACCACCACAGGTTCCCCTAGCACTTACTGCTTTCCCAACTCTTTTTTTCCATTTGTATTTACTTAGATCAAGAATGGCAGACCCTTCTATTTTGGTCTCTTGGAGCAAGAGGATCGTGGGGGATTCATATTTTATGAGGTTCTTCACAGCTTCTGCTTTTGAGGGATTCCCCAAACCTCTGTAATTCCAAGAGATTATACGCATTATTTGCATGTAGAGGGATGGCCTTTGTGAGGCCTGGGTCTAGTATTTCTGCCTATATACATCTCAATTGTGGATTGATTGCCTTGCATTTTTTGCTTCTCGGCCTCTTATTCTCTTGCCTCTCTGTGAGACTTCCTTCCAACTCTTTTTATGGGCCTATAGAAAGTTTCTTCTTCCGAGGATCCAAAGGATTTTGGGGGCTTATTTCTTGTCATTTCTGCATAGGATGGGGAGGTGGTTGCTCCTTTGGGAGATCCATTTTTTATTGAGGTGAAACCTTCCTGTATTTTCTCTTCTGCTGTTGGTTTAGGTAGTGGTTCCTCCACTTCTTCTGTTGGAGCTATTTTTTCATCAGGAGTACTTAGGATTTCAAAAGGGTTGGTGTTTGCATCTGTTGTTGGAGGGTCTAGGGGCTCCGCCCCTTGCACCACCGAGGTAGGTGTGGCGGTTCCTCCTAGCTTGATTTTCCCTTTTGTTTTGTTGTTATGTTTGTTAGGAGCAGCTTTCTAAACCTGTGTCCATTGTTCCTCCTTTGAGTTGTCTATCTCTTCTACTGTTTTATTTTTACAATATCTGGAAAAATGCCCATATCCATGGCAGTACCTGCACTTAAATGGGAGTTGTTCATATTCTAGCTCCTAGATGTGAGACCAGTCCACTACTGTGAGTTTGATAGCCTCGGGAAGGCCTTCTTCCAAATCAACTTCTACACAGATTCTTGCACATGAGTACTGATATTTCTTTTCTTCTCTGTCTATGTATTTCCCCAGTTTGTTTTCGATAATTTCTAAGGATTTAGGGTTCCAACAATGGAGAGGGAGGTGGGGCAAACACACCTAGACTGAAACTACTGAGGGAACATCTTGACTTGGATCAAAATCAGGGGTAAATTGATACAGATATAGGCCCTGAGGGCCCATGAAATACAGGCCATTTCGGAAGATCAGATTCCTATCTTCTATTGCTTCAAAGATGAAGACAAAGAAATCCTTACCTACAAGGAAGCTCCTGATTCCTTCTTTGATGACGGGAGACCAGTTTCTTTGGATCTAGGCTTCGACAGATTTGGGTGAGGGCCAAAGCCCAGTCAACTGTCCAATGAGCCCCATTTTTGCAAGATTTAGGGACGATCTGTAGGGCTCATAAATCGGGAGATCGACTGTTGGGATAATAGCCATTCTTTTAACAAAATTTTTGATGGTTTTCGCTTTTTGGGTGCTTATAGCTGCTTGCCACCGACTTCTTGAAGGCATAAAGCTCAGGTGGGAGTGATGAATCAATCTCGGGGCCCCTTCCTGGGGCCATGGCTGTGGAACAGTCTTAGGGGAGCGATCAGGTTTTGTGCGTGGGATCCTCAACAATGTTCTTTTGATATCATAGATGATTTTTTTAAACTATTATTATTATTATCAAATAATAATATTAATAATAGGATTAATTTTATAAGGATAATTACTATTATATTAATATTAATATTAAATCTATTTAATATTCAAATTATTAGTATTATAATTATTAAAATATTTATTTTATTATTACTATTATATTAATACTAAATCTATTTAGAATTATTAAAAATTAGTTATAATTATAATGATTAAAGTATTTATATTATTAAGGCCAAGCAATTATAATAATGATTAATTAATATCAATAATATTAACCATTCAATTATTAATATAAAAATCAACCAAATTTATTAAAATTGAATAATAATAACAACAACAACTACTACTACTAAACAAACATTGTTATTAATGATACATTGTTATTATTAAAAATATTAAGATAAAAAGTAAAGGAGGGGGAGAGAGGGCGTGGGGTAATGGCCTTGAAGAAATGGAGAAAAGTAGAAGGGGAATAACAGAAGGGGAAGTGGGAAAGGGAGAGGGAAAGGGAACCAAGGAATAACTTAGGGGTGGGTAGATTGAAAGGAATGCTTGTGAGAAATACATTAGATGATGGGACACCAAGTTTGACTAAGCTTAAAACCATCCTCTCGATTAAAATTGTTACTTTTATTTTCAAATTCGAGGGCTTCCCTGATTAGACGGGTGGCATGGAAGGGAGCGGAGGCAAGAGTTCTCACTTTATCAAATAATCAAAGAAAATTAGATGCTTGGTGTTTCGAGAGTGCTCATCAATGGATGATTTTGAGACCCAGTTATGGGCATTTTCAACCATGTGCTCCTTGATACAAGCCTTAAATGATCTACTTGTTTGGCCTATGTAAGACTTGCTACAAGAGCAAGGAATCTCATAGACATCAGGGCCAAGCATGTGATCAAATTTTTCTTTGGCAAACCTAAAGAGTTGTATAAGGTTGGTTTTGTGTTTGAGGGAGGTTTGGATGTTTTTCTTTCACAAGATTCTGGAAATATGGTGAGTAGCACCTTGGATATAAGGAAGGGTTACTTTGGTTAAGGGGGGAGATGAAGAATTAGCTTATTGTTTGGGATGGAGGGTAGAGTGGAAATATTTCATAATATAGGAGGAGGAATAGCCATTGGATTGGAGGGATTTGGTAAGGAGAAGGCATTCTTTGTCCAAGTGTTGGGGATCAGAGATCCTAATGGCATGAGTTACTAAAGTCTTAAGAACGAAAATTTTCTGAGCGGGTTGATGATGGGAATGGGCATGAATGTATCTATTGGTATGAGTCTTTTTCCAGTAGTCCTGAAAGGAAAGGGAGCCATTAGGAATCTTGAATACAAGGACGTCAAGAAATGGAAGTGAGTTTTCAACTTCCATTTCCATGGTGAACTGGATATGGTGTGAGATGTGGTTAAGGTGGTCCAGAAATGAATGTAGAGCAGGGATGCCATGGGGCCATAAAACAAAGGTATCATCCATGAATTGTTTCCAACATTTAGGTTTTAAATGAAATTTATCCAAGGCACGATTCCATAATAATGTTGGCAACCATCGGGAAGAGGGATGAACCCATAGTAGTTCCCTCAATTTGTTCATAGCAAACACCTTTATAAGAAAATAAGGTAGAGGAAAGGAAAATTTTGATAACGTTAAGGGTTTTAGAGTCAAAAAGGTTAGAAATGATATAAGTGGCTTCATGGGTGAGGATTTTGGTAATGAGGGAGACAACATCAAAATTGTCAAGGATATCATGTTCATCAAGCTGAAGGTGTTTGGTTTTATTAATGAAATCAATGGAATCTTTGATAAATTATGAGGACTAACTAGAGAAGGGTCAGAGCTTCTGAGAAAGGTAATGAGATAGGGCATAGGTGGGGTAAACTATGACACTAAAAATAGGTCTCAAGGGTATATTTTTTATGGACTTTGGGTAAACCATAGATTCCGAGGTGGTGGGGGGGTAGAGGGGTATTAGAACCTTTTGAATGGAAAGATCCAGAGGAGAGGATTTGATAAAACAAATACAACATAGATAAAACGAATGAGTATTGGTTACATTCCTAAAAATCCACCCATGTCAAGCCTTCGATAACTCTCCTTCCTCCATACCCTCACCCACATACTAGTGGACGAAGGCACGCTTGGCGTACATGAGATTGAACTTATGATCAATATGAGAGAAAACCTATGCTACACTGGTTGAATTGGAAATCATACAGACAACAACATCTTCCTTGCCATTGATTAGCTTCTCTGGGTGAAAAAAACTTCCAATATGTGTCGGTTTGAACTTCATTGATGACAGTTGGCTCCAGATATAGAAATACAACACGGGGAACATGCCTACTGACACCTGTCACACTGAAAAATATGTTGAATGCATCATCTCCATTGCATCTAGTTGGGTGTCATGCTCAAGACAGTAAAGCTCCCAACAGGCATTGTTGACCTGAATGCCGACCTGTCCAATGTGGATCAAAATGCACTCCCTCATTGTCACTAGTTTAAACCCTTGAAACCTAAAAAAAACCCCTCAAAATAATTGAAATAATTCCAGTTAAGTGCAGAAAAAAATTGCGTGACTAATCTAAAATGACACAGAAACACGAGAGATCTTCATGAAAATGTGTGCGAAGATGTATGCACGAAAGCTGAGCAGGAAGAAATAGAAACCTAAATGGAAAGGTTGAATTGCACTCTCCTTCAAAAAGAAGAAATAAATTATTTTAATGTCGACAAGGATAAAAATAGCCTATGGGACAAATTACTTCTCCATTTGATTATGATATTAAACCATTTTCTTATGAAGCCTCATAATAAACACTCCCAGTTTCTCGACTAACCCCTCCCTGAATAGCTTATCCCAAGAGCTAGCCGCTAGAATATCTTCATAACTTTATGTGCTACCTTTGAAGGCCTCACATTCTAAATTGAAATGTTTTTCTGTTTCCACTATTCCGGAAGAGAAAAAATATATACTCTTTCTTGCCACGCTTCTTTCACAAAAGAGTTTATGTGAATTAGTACTTAACTGAGCAATAAATTTTTTGGCTCTCCAAGAAATATTGGCCCCTATGTATGCCTTTTTTATGATTATGAGTGGGATAAAACTCTTCAATATAGTACTTTTTCTTTCTCCCTATCTCATTATCCCACGTACACTCATGGAACTTATCCATAATAAAAGATTTTATCTCTTTACTATTTGTGGGACACATGTTCAAGAAAATACACCATTTACTAAGCCATTTGACATTTTGCCGCATCCAAGTCTTCTTTATTTAGCATAATATGTCATTAAATACAACCTTAGGCCATCTTCCTTATTCCATTTTCTCAATTTTTTTAAATACCTTATGACTCGCACCATAGAAATTGATTCAATATGAGCAACCCTTGTTTCACTTAACAATATAGCATAAGGAACTGCACTTTTAATTTTGAATTTGTTTGTAATCAAGCTCTTTTGAATTTTCGCAATTTGTTTCCACTTCTTGTCGGATGTACTATTGGCCCACAATTCACAACCGTAGAGGATCACAAGAATCACTAAAAGACCAAAAAGAGTTTGGGTGGTTATCCTGTCCCATAACTTTGTCTCTATACACCTATTTTGAAAATCATAAAATGTTGTCCAACCCCCTAAAGTTATTTTCTTTCTATAATCGTCCTAGCTTAGATTTCTGTTGAAGTCAATTCTGAGGTATTTGTAATCTGTAACTTCTTCCAGAGTGTTGCCTTCAAAGTAGAACTTATGTTGGTTATGTTTTATTTTGTTAGAGAAAACCACTACTCTCGTTTTGCTAATATTTACTTGCATCCCCACCCTTCTACAAAAATTATCCAGGGAAAGTAAGTGCTCTTGCAAACCAAGAGCATATTTTATCAATCAAAATAAGGTCATTTGCATACAAAAGAAGCCTTATAAAAAAATTTCCCAAATGGTTACCATCAGTCCCTTGCGAATTTAGCCACTCTTCAAGCTTGTCAATATATAAACCAAAAATGGTAGGCGACAATGGGAAACCTTGCTTGACCCCGATATCACTTCTAAAACTTTCAGAGACGCCTTCTAAAGTTCTAATTTTGACTTTCACCTCTTCATACAACCTATCCACAACTGCTCTCAAATGCCTAGGAACCCCAAGTTCCTCCATTTTGTGCCACAACTTATCCCTAGGAACTGTTTCAAAGGTTTTTCTAAAATCAACAAAGCAACAAAAGGCTTCTTCCTTTTTCTCCCACACTTTTTCAATAATGTTCCTTAAAGTTATACCATGATCAATTGTGGAATGTTTAAGTCTAAAACTTGCTTTCCATTTAGCATGTTTACTATTTCTTTCGCCCACTTTTTTATTTTATTTTCTAACATGCTTCCAAATAGATTTGCAAACAAGGGATTATTGACATCACCACTCTTGAAAAGAGGTATTGCAAGAGTAGTTGTCCAATCTGCGGGAAACTCCTGTTGTATAATATTGTTGAAATTTTTTGTAATGTGAGGTGCAAGAATTTTTAATCCCCACTTTAGATACTCTCCTTGGAGTTCAACTAAGTACTTTTATTTTCCAACACCGAACTTCTTGATACCAATCTCTACCTCTTGCACCATGAAGAGTTCAATATTAGTGTTGACCAAGGGACGAGGGTCAACCTTGGGATATTGTTCATAAAGTCATCTTGCATAGTTGAACAATTTAGAAATTGTAGTACTATTTTCAGTTTGGATATTTCTCGATTGAAGCTCTTTCCGAAATAATTTGGGGTTATTTTTCACAAGCAAGATTAGTTCTTCTCTCCTTGAAACCATGAAATCAACCTTTTCCTTTATTAATATATGCTTGTAAGTTTTGAGCTTTATGTTATCGTTATTTGACTCTTTCCACATTCTCCTTTACTTTTTTCATTCCTCATCAAACCAAGCATTAACCAAAAAGAATTTTGTTTTAGGATTCTTAATTTTTACTCATTTTCACTCTACAAGTGCACCTTGAATTAATTTTTTTAATTTGTGACTATGACGGACATGAATTAGAATTTTATTCTTCTTGAAAAGCCTTTTTACCGTTATTTTGAAGGTGTTACACTTTTCTAGAGCCAAAATGATTCTGCCCTTTGGGAGATTTTGTTGAACATACTGAGTTTTTTACCCTAACTACTTCTTTCCAGTCCAAGAAAAACTTAAATAAATTGGCTTGTGATCTGATTTTAAGCCCCAAGCTGATCTCCAATCAGAACTTCCTCCATTTTCTCACCAAAGGCATTGTAGCCGTTGTCCTCTGAAATTATTTGCCACTAATGATCTCTCTTCTGTAAGCTAGATAGGGTCACAGTCTTCTTGACAACAAAGAATGTTAGCTTTCTCATAGCATTCCTAACATTGAAATCAATCACTATAAGGACTTCATCTAGTTGAGAATATGTTGCAATATCGACTTTTAAGGTTGCAAAGGGATATTTTTGGTCAATCCTTCTACTTTTTTAAGTTTTTGAAACTTGCGACACAAAGTAGCATGCTGCAATTCTAATGTGATTTCTATTTTAGGATATTTTAAACCAAGTGAATTGTTTATTTGAGACTTATTTTTATAAATGGATGAAACGACCTTATTTTTCCCTCACTAATACCATGATACCCCTATGTCCTTTTCCATTCCCTGTTGCCTTGTTCCACACAACCTTCGTCCAACACCCTTCGAACAAAGGTTCTTTTCACCCTTCATGCTCATGTGTTTCTATGAGGCAAATTATGTCTCTATCTTCCGCGATAGGCCCTAAGTCAGGTCTTCATCTCCATGGTTAACCTCTACAATTTGAACAAACTAATATTATGAAAACTCGGGTATGAATTGGTTGTTATTTGTTTTGAAATGCAAGACTCATAGTTGAGTATTTCTCCCTACTTTCCCATATTAACTGTACTTCTTGATTTCCTGCTAAATAATTTGTTGACTCTTCTTTGTTACCATCTCACTGCTCTATTTTGGAAGGAGGTCCAAAACACGATATCACAACTTTACCTTTATAAATCCATGTTCTCTTTCCCTCATCCCTCGCTGCCATAACCTTTAACATTTACTGCCTCATTTCCTCTTGTTTTCTTACAGCTAAATATTCTTCTAGAAAAAAGCAAGAACCCCTCAAGAGTTGCTTCTTTCTTAGAATGATATATTTATCATGCAATCTAGGCATGATGAATTTTATGGGCCTGGATATCTCACCGTTAATCTTACCCAACCTCCATTCTTGGCATATTTCTCCTTGCCAAAGAAAATTTTATTTTAAGAAGTCCCTTGCAAGGTCAAGAGTACATTCATTTTTCCCAAAGTCTTTCACCGCTTTAATAATTATGTTTTGTAACGCCTCCTCCCACATTTACTTGCTTTCACTAGTTTACCCAAGGTAAACACGAGTTGAGAGTCACTATGATAAGACTCAACCTCCCATATGAACTTAAGTAAATCGAGTCGACAACTTAAGACCTTACTGACTTGCGTCAAGTGCTACAGGACCTCCAGGAGCAACACAACCCCTCCAGGTGTCCAACCCATGAGATAATTATCTTTTTCACTGAACTAGAGCCTCAACCACTCCCTTTCCAAGGAACACAAATGAATATAGCCCTCCATTCACTCCCATAGGCCTTCCTTCCAACGCCTATGGACTTTTACAGTTAGTTCTATGCTAGTGACCCTGAATTCTAAGCCACTTTCTGAGGGCTAGGACTTAGGCCTCTGCCTAGAACCCAGTGAAACTTATAGAAATAATGAATGAAATATAAATAAGGCTTATAAACCAAAACTTGAACCAAGACTTTACCTGACCTCTCCCAACCAGGACTGACATTCCGTCAAACACTTGGTAAGCATGCAACCTACATGTCATGAATGCATATCTGAACATAAGGATCTGGAAATTTATCTGAGGTTTAACAAGAAGGAACAATGCCTTTTCCCAATAGTTTTCATAACACCAATTAGGTCTTTCATTCATTATTCATTTATTTGCAAGTAAAACCATGAAGAGAGCCATGACTAAGATATGTCATAAAACCATGCTGATAAACACTGTATAACCAGATAAATAAAAATGAGAGAACAACCATTAAAGACACATAATAAAAAGTAAATTTACTCATCAAAAGCAAGAGAAACTTAGCTCTTATTAAACAGAGGAAAAATCTAACTAGGTATGGGAATTCTACATATCACCAAACCATAGATTGGGTTGAACCAAATATCTCTTTCATCCAATCACTCACATTCCATATTCCAAGCATGAATGTGGAATCTCATGGGATAAACCAATACATAAACAATCAAGGGAATATAGAGGTTAAAACACCCCACCCTCACCATACCGTGATCTCAGCTAAACCAGTGTCGAGATCAAAAAACCAAACCAAGATTGGATGCATTATAATTCCTTCACCATTACGTGAGGAATTTTCTTGTCTCCACCCATCTTTTGAGGGATTCTCGGAGAAAACCATCTACACCCCCAACCCTTGGGATTTCCTGAGACCACCTCACCTGAATCCAAAATATTCCAACAATCCAAAGCTCAAATTGAGAAAGAATCCCATCATACCATGACTATCTGGAAATGGAAAGGAAAGGCTAAAATCCACTGTCGAAGCCCAAAAAAATCCAATATAATGGCAACAAAAGAACCAAATACCAACATGCACATACCATTCAAGTCAAAACCCTGCTAGGAAATCATATATGTAACCTATTACCTGCAAGTATTTTTTTTGAAGCTGCCTGATCCAAATTTTCCTTGCTTGATCATTACCTTCCTTTGTTTTTCGTGTCCTTCCTTTGCTTACTTATTTTCCTTCTCATCTTGGTGCTCTTATCCTATCTGAAACCAACTCCAAAAATGAACTAAAAAAAAAGCTACCAACTGATGCTTCGAGGACTTTTTATTATTGATTCCCTTAATTTCTTCATTTTCCTCTATTTTCATTCAATTTCCTCCTCACATGCAACATGTGAGCTTTCACCTTAATTTTCTCATATTTTCCTTTATTTTCATAAAATAAATGCCAAAAATACCTTTTTTCCTTTTTAACGCCTTAACCATTGCCTTTTCCAATTTCCCCTTAGCCACAAGCATAAAAAGTGATTCCCACTGGATATTTTTCCCAACATTCAGCTTGGAATAAGTGTCCCTTGACTGTGGTCTTATTTTTCCTTTATTAACTTTATTACATGAACTTTTTAATATGGGGCTATTACAGACCCCTCCCCCTAGGGGAATATCGTCCTTAGTGTTCTGTGACACCTATAACCAGCAAAAATGTTGTAAACCAAAAACATACCGCCTCTGGAGTTTTATAACCCAGCTCGTTGTAGTATTTACAATAATATCCTGCTCGAAAGCAAAACCATCATGAAAAACATGAAAACATGACAACCATACCACTTATCAGAGCTTTAGAACACAACTCATTGTGGTATTTACAATAGAAACCATACATAAATATGTACAAATACCAAAAAATCATTTGCCTCCATCGACAAACAATGAAGGAGACATAGCCCACATCTGATAAACCATCTCCCATGTAGGTTCATCAGGCCCAAAGTGTTTCCATTGCACTTTAAGTTGCTCGGTTGCTCGGTTCCGAAGCATGAATTATTTATGCTACAATATGCATTGAGGTTCCAACTAGAATTATCCTTCTGGTTCCACTTGCAATACAAACCAATCAATAACATGATCAACATCCTTTCCATATATTTTAAGCAATGAAACATGTAAAACATCATGTACTTTCATTGTCAGAGGTAGTGCAAGTTTGTAGGCCATTGGTCCAATCCTCTCAAGGATCTCAAAAGGCCCGCAATACCATGGTGCCAACTTGGCACATGATACAATCCTCAAGGAACTATTCTTGGGCTTGATGCGAAAATAAACATGCTCCCCAACTTGAAACACCTTAAATGCCCTGTGTTGGTATGCATAACTCTTATGCTTGTCCTATGCTGCCTTTAGATTCTTCTTCATATCCTGCATTTCTTGTTCCATGTATTCCAACATGTTCGTCCAATAAGTACCATATTCACGAGATCACTTTAGTTGAGGGGAGTCTTACAACTCTTCCCATAGAGTGCCTAAAAAAAACTCATCCTCAGTAACTCTTGATAACCATTATTGTAAGCAAACCCAAGAAATGGAAGGTACTCCTCCCATCTCCTTTGATGATGCATGACATACATCCCCAACATATCTGCCAGTATCATGTTAACCCTCTCTGTCTGTCCATCTGTCTGTGGATAATAAATTGTTTTGAATGCTAACTTTGTCCCCAAACATGTAAACAACTCCTTCCAAAAATTGGAAGTGAACTTGGCATCCCTATCTGACACAATATTATTCAAAACAACATGCAATCTCACGATCTCCCTGATGAAGACTTGTGCTACCACACTTGCTAAATAAGTAGTCTTTACAGGAATGAAGTGAGCTACCTTGCTCAACCCGTTGACCACAACCATGATAGAATCATGTTGTCTCGATGTCCTCGGAAGACCTGTAATGAAGTACATGGAAATGAACTCCCATTTCCATTCTTGAATCAGAATAGGCTAAAGTAACCCACATAGATGCTTACACTCTGATTTCACCTACTGATAGTCCAAACACCTAGCCACAAACTCTGCCACTTCCTTGTTCAGATTCAACCAATAGTAGAAATTCTTCACTAATGTCAATGTCTAATGATATCCTAGGTGAATAGAATATGGATTGACATGAAACTCCCTCAAGATAAGCTTCTTGATTTTATTTTCATCCGAAACATAGATCTTATCCCTGAATCTCACCAAACCATCTGTTGTAAGACGATAGTCCACATCACAATCACCTGTACCCTACTGTAACCTTTGCATAAGCTCCTTGTACTTGTTGTCCTATTTTCTTGCCTGTAAGATATGATCCTGTAAATCTGTCCCATATAAGCTCATTATTGTAACATGTTTCAACTGCACTTTCTTGCTGAGATCATCTGCAACCCTGTTCTCATTTTCCTTAATGTATCTTATCTCGAAGTCAAATTCATTAAGGGTAGCCAATCATCTATCTTACATTTCATTTAGATTCGACTGGTAAAACATATATCTCAACCGGTGATTGCTCATCAATATAAGCCCCCTGCCAAGAAGATAATTCCTCCACATATTCAAGGTGTGAATACTAGTTTCCAACTCAAGATCATGAGTCGCATAGTTATGCGCATGCTTATTCAGTTTACTGGACTCATAACACACTACCTGGACCTCCTGCATAAGGACTCCACCAAGCACTCTCTTGCAAGCACCTGTACACACTACAAAATCTTTATCCGGATCTGCAATTTTAACACTTGAGAATTTGTCAACAAATGCTTCAACAGTTCAAAATTTGCTACACATTCCTCTGTCCATTAAAATTTATTACCTTTTCTTTGCAATGATGTAATAGGGTATGAAATACATGATAAGTTCCCGATGAACGTTTTGTAGTAACCCGCTAATACCATAAATGATCTAACTTCATCCACATTTCTAGGAGCTGCCCATTCCATGATAAATTTTATCTTTTCTGGATATAAGTGTATGAATTCCTTCGAAACAACATGTCCCAAGTAATGTACCTTTGCCTGAAATAAAATACACTTGCTAAGCTTGGCATACAACTGATGCTCTCTTAGAAATTTCAGCATTGTTTCTAGATGCTTTACATGCTCTTCCTCATTCTTAGAATATATAAGGATGTCATCAATGAATACAATAACAAACTTGTCCAAATAAGGATTCAATGCACTATTCATCAAGCACATAAAAGTAGTTGGGGAATTATTCAAACCAAAAGGAGCTACAACAAACACATAATGCCCATACCTGGTCCTAAAAGAATTCTTATAGATGTCCTCTTATTTAATGCGTACCTGATGGTATCTTGATATCAATTCAATCTTCAAGAATACTACTGCTCCCTTCAAGTGATCAAACAAGTCTTCAATCCTCGACAATGGGTACCTTCTCTTTATGGTCACATTTTTCAATTGCCTATAATCAATGCACAACCTGAGAGTACCATCCTTATTCTTCACGAACAATACTGGTGCACTCGGAGGTGATACACTTGGCCAAATGTATCCCTTATCAAGCATTTCCTTCAACTGCAACTTCAACTCTACTAACTCTAGAGTTCTCATACTGTAAGGTTCCTTTGACGTTGGTGCTGCCCCTTGTACAAGCTCAATAGAAAATTCCACTTCTCTATGAGGAGGCAAATCTGGAATCTCTGCGGAAAATACATCCTGTAAGTGTTGTAATACTGGATACCTCTTGAATATATTTGCATCCTCAACATCCTTACCCTTATCACTAGAAAAATGAACTACAAACATTACACACCCCTTATAATTTCACTTAGCTTGCATAGTTGTGACCATCCTCACTGAAGTAGGCGTCTTCTTTCCCTATAAGATTCTCTTTTCCCCTTTTTCATCCAAGCACTCAATAGCCTTGTCATAACAATCTACCTTGGTCCTACGGAGATACAACCAATCCATACCCAAAATCATACTATATGATTCCAGTGGAAATACATTCATATGTGCTGCTATAGGCATACCATTAAACTCAAATGCACAAGCTCTTAACCAATGATGAACTCTCTTCTTAGTACCTATAGCCAAATTCCATTTGAATAATGGATGCCTAATGATATTCCTGCTTGTTTTCCACAACTACCTAAATCCGAGGAATGCTATGACCAACATCCCCAACTTCTTGTGCCTCCTGAGCACTATATATTTGAGTCCTATCTCCCTAGTACAATAGAAAATCCTTCTGGTGATGATATTTTCTACATATACAACATTGCAACGGTCCTCTACCATCACCTTTAGTCTGTTGCTCTCTAGGATGCGACCCATGTCCCTTCTCAACTACATTGAACCTCTTGTAAGGAATCACGTTTTCTTTCTCACCTACATCTTGAGGTATTCCCCGCTTCAGTTTCCATTTCCATTTAACTTTCTCATTTCCCTTCAAGTTACCCTCAAGCTCAACTTTTCACTTTGATTGCTCATAATAATGCTTCAAATTCCGGATGGTATCTTGCAACAAACTAGGCTCAAAAAACTCAATCTGGTCTCTATGTGCTACTGGAAATCCACTGATGAATCTATGAATCTTATCCCTCTCATCCTTGAGATAAGGCACATAGCTCAGCAATTCCAAGAATCTAGTCGTATACTCATCATCTGTCGTAGAACTCATCTACAAATAATAAAAATCCTTAGCTTTGTCATCATAGTACCTCTCTGATGAGTACTTCTTCTTGAAGAGCCTCTCTAACTCATCCCAAATAAAGTCTTCTTCCAAAATCCCTTTGAAATTATTTACATCTTCCCACCAGATATACGCTTTCCCTTTAAGATTGAAGGTGGCTATCTTAGATTTCATGTTCTCTAAGTAGCTATGCAATCTGAATAATTTCTTCATTCCAAGCAACCATGACTCTACATCTTCTGACTTCTTCATCTCTCCATCAAATGTATGAGGGAAAATACTCCCTCCTCGTATAAGGATGATGAATGTGATGACTATGACGGTGCCTCCTAGATGAGGAACTAGAATGATGCCCATAAATACCTATCCTGTTTTCAGGTGTATCTAGTGATCTTCCACCTCTAACTATGTCCCCTCTATCCTTCCTGTATCCAGACTGAGGTCTGCTACCATAGGCTCCATTATTTTTCTCCTCCAACTCTTGACTGATCCTTAACTTTACTCGTTTCTACAATTCTGATAAGTTATGTATAATCATTGCATTGAACTCTACCTATTTCCTCATGAGCCATTCCAAGTCTTTCCTGAGCCTCAACTAACCTGTCATTGTAAGCTTTTCAACTTCTGATCTCTTCCCTTAAGCTCCTCATTGTATCTCCTATAACAGGAGAATACTCTTCTCCTTGCTACCCAACTGATCTGTAGGGAGAGTCACGAGAACTGTAGTCTACCATATTTCTAGTCATCTTTGATTCCCTTCTTCCTACAAGTGTACCATATCATATAAACCAAATAGATACCAAAATCAAATTCATACCTCATTGATGTTTAGGGGAGACTTATTTCATCTGCAAGATCAATCCACATTAACATGTACATGTATAAACATAAGAATATCTATATAATAAAAAAACAACATACACCATCATGCATGACCATACCAACTATATACCATGACACCATGCATGACAACCATAACCATGATGACATCATATTTTACCCAAAGAGAGTGCAACCCACTATGATACCACACTGTAACACCTCCTCCCACATTTACCCGCTTTCACTAGTTTAACCATGGTAAACATGAGCTGAGAGTCATTATGATGAGACTCAACCTCCTATATGACCTTAAGGAAATGGATTTGACAACTTAAGTCCTTACAGACTTCCATCAGGTGCTACAGGAACTTTAGGAGTAACCCAACCCCTCCAGGTGTCCAACCCCTGAGACAACTCTCTTTTTCACTGAACTGGAGCCTCAGTCTATCCCTTAACAAGGCATGCAAGCGAATATATCCCTCCAGTCGCTCCCATAGGCCTTCTTGGCAGTGGAATTTTCCAGTCAATTCTATGTTAGCGACCCCGAATTCTGAGCCAATTTTTCAGGGCTAGGACTCAGGCCTCTACCAAGAACTTAGTGAAACTTCTAGAAATGATGAATGAAATAGAAATGAGGCTTATAAACCAAAACTTGAACTAGGACTTGACTTGATCTCTCCCAACCGGGACCGAAATTTTGTCAAAATCTTGGTAAATATGCAACCTACATGTCATGAATTCATATATGAACATAAGGATCTAGAAACTTATCTGAGGTTTATCAAGAAATACCAATTCCTTCTCACAATAGTTTTCATAACACTAATTAGGTCTTGCATTCATTATTCATTTAGTTACAAGTAAAAAATGTAGAAATCATATACAAGATGCATGTATATATCCAGATTCTCCTGATCTAACATTATTTATCTTCTTGCTAAATACAAAATCCTTCCACCGTTAATCTTTTGCGGAAATTTAAAATCAATTGCAAACACATGAAGCAATAAAAACAATCACACATAACACAATTGTTTAACTAGAAAGCCTGAAGCTGAAAACCCCAACTATCATATATTATGTATCATGGAGATCATGTAACAATCTCATACAAAGCTTAGTACATCAAGCTCTCAGTATAATCAATCGTCACACACTAATCAGAATAAATCTGCAAATCCATGCACTGATTTCTTGCCACCTGATAGCCTGCCTACACTGCACAATCCCTGTTGAAGAAGTCCTCTGAATGAATTCGAATCTACCTTTCTTGCACTGCGCAATCCTCATTGGCAACTCCAATGTGTCTGTGGTGCAATCAATGCATCACTATAGTCACAACGAATAGTCCATCTTGCCCTTTCACCTATCTCTCCACTGGAACTAACATGCACTGTAGTTAACTATTGTATTTGTTCAGTTGATTAATGAGTTATTATCTGTGAATTAATTAACTAATTAATTCACCCCACTCTCATTAGTGTATCATTTTGTTAGACTAGATACAACTAGCTCAACTGAGTTTAACTCCAATAAATGAGTTAAACTGAATAACAACTCCATGAACTACTCTTCCAACTCTATCATAAATTTTCCACTTCAGTTCTAACTGAGTCCTCCATGCATGAACCACCAGTAAACCCTAGGAATTGCATAATTCCTTCAACCCACTAATTTTCAAAATATGTACACTGCAATTAAGTGCTCCAAGAGAATAATTTGATGTTTATTGTCGGATTATTATTAAGAGCTAAAAATAATCAACACTTCTATTTTTAGATCGACGATCTATAAATAGACTTCGCCCAATATTCTAAAAATAGAATTTCGTAGTTTTTCCAAATTTGACCAACCATCCACAAATAGCATCCTGCAACTTCTTAAATATGATCACCATGTCCAAAAATAGACATAGTCTAAAAATAGACTTACACCTAAAAATAGCCTGCGGGCCCACTTAGTGAAGGTGACTGATTTTCACTAAGCTTCATCATCTTGTTGAATCTCAACGCTCCCTCTCAACAAGATAGGGATTATCCTTCACCCCGATCCCGCCTCTATGGTATTTGAATTTTCTCCTGGTGAGTGCCTTCGTCAGAATATCTGCATCCTGATCTTCCGTAGGAATGTACTGAAGCAACATGATCTTCCACTGCACACAATCTCTGATATGGTGATACCAGATATCAATATGTTTATATCTATCATGAAACACAAGATTAATCGAGAGTTTAATGCAACTATGATTATCACAATGTATCGTTGTAGGATCTAAATGTCAACCGAACAAACCAACCAGGATCTTCCTCATCCAGATAGCCTCACATGCATATTGACTTTCTTCCATGTATTCTGCTTTCGCTGAACTGAGTGCCACGAATCTTTGTTTCCTATTGTACCAAGAAACTGCTATAGATCTGATATTGAAAACCCCTCCTGATGTGCTCTTTCTATCCGTTGGGCTGCTTGCCCAATCTGCATCTATGAAGCCATGCAACTTCACCTCATCTGTCTGTTTGTACCATAAGCCATACTCAGATGTGCCCATGAGATACCTCAGGACTTGCTTGCCTGCCTTCCAAAAGAGCTTGGTAGGCTTAACCATCGCTTTTGAAAGCTGGTTCACCGCATAGCATATGTCTAGTCTTGTATTAACTAAATACATGAGCGAACCCACCAACTGTCAATAAATAGTGGCATCCACTACCTTTGTCGGTGTAGCATCATCTTTCCTCAAATTTCCTGGAAGAGGACTATCGATAGGCTTGCAGCCTTGCATGTGAAACTTCTCTAGCATCTCCCGGGCATACTTGCCTTGAGACACAAACAATTCACCTTCCCGCTGCCATATTTCCAATCCAAGGAAATAGTGAAGGAGGCCCAAATCCTTCATCTCAAACTCCTTTGCAAGATCTGCCTTGCATGAGTGTATCAACTACTCATCACACGTTAGTATTAAATCATCAACATAAAGAAAAATGATTAAAAGCTTACCCTCCACCACAATTTGGTACAGGTTTGCATCTGCCTCACTCTTGGTGAAGCCAAGTCCAGTGAAATAATTGTCGATTAGTGTGTACCAAGCACGAGGTGCTTGTTTCAGCCCATAAAACACTCTTTTGAGTCTGCACACATGCGACCCGCTATTGAAGATCTCAAATCCTTTAGGCTGCTCAATGTATACCTCTTCCTCAATGATCCCATTAAGGAACACAGTCTTCACATCCATCTGATGAATGTGCCAACCCATATGCGCTGAGAGAGCAAGGATGGTCCTTATGGAAGAATATCATGCGACAGGTGCAAAGGTTTCTTCATAATCAATCCCCTCGATCTGTGAGAAGCCCCGGGCAACAAATACTGGCTTATACTTCTCAACGCTCCCATCAGCAGCTTGCTTTACCTTGTAGATCCATCTTGATCCTACAACTGAATTACCCACCAACCTTGGAACAATCTCCCAAGCACTGTTTCTGACAATGGAGTCATAATCCTCCACCATGGCATCTACCCATGTGGGCTCCTACACTTCTTCTTCAAAAGAAGATGGCTCTGTCACAATACACTTTCTCATAAGAGCCATGTATCCAGTAAATCAGTCAGGTGACTGTCTCTTTTTGCGTTGTGATGTAGGGACTCCTACATTTTGTGCTGCATCAAGCTTCAGTCTCTCAGCTTTTGTGGTATGCTTTCTGCCTTGTCTTATGTTTGGTTCTGCATGAGTGGACTCCTCCACTCCATGAATCTCCTCCTATGGCTGATCCACATCTGGAGGCTCATCTTTCAGAACTGGCAGTTCCTCCACTGCATGCAAGTCTAGCTCCCTCTCAAGCATGACTCGTGCAACACCCATGATCGTTCTGTTCTTCCTCTCCGCGACCCCATTCTATTGTGGGTTATGAGGTGCAATGAGTTCTCTTCGAATTCCTTATTTTCTACAGAAGTCTTTGAATTCGCCCGAGATGTATTCACCACCATTATCGCTCCATAGAGCCTTCACTCACTTCCTCTACTTCTTCTCCACCAATGCTTTAAAATTACATAACTTTGAGAATGTTTCGCTCTTCTTCCGCATGAAGAAGATCCAGCATCTACGAGAATATTCATAAAAAAAAAATAACATAATACCTGTGTTTTGTTATTGAAGCAACTGGGAAAGGTCCACACACGTCTGTGTGAATTCTCTCCAGGATCACCGAAGCATGGTTCTCCTTCTCATAAAAGGTGGTTTTCACAAGCTTACCCATAGTACATCCCTTGCACTGATTTAACTGCGCAAGAGTACCCTTGGGAATTCCAGTAGAAATTTGCTGCAAAATATTCAAAGCGCCATGGTGAAGATGGCCCAATCTCCTGTGCCATAATTCGCCCTCATCCCAGCTCACCACTTCTTCTTATTTTCCCATCATTGCAGCGCAACCATCTACCTCCAGCTTGTAGAGATTCTTAACTCGAATCCCTATCCTCTTGGTTTGAACCGTTTTTTTATGTTGCAGGAAAGCTTTTCCATTGCTAAAAACAACGTCATAACCTTTGTCTTCCAACATTGCAACCGAGATCAAGTTCTTCTTCAAACCTGGAACATGCATAACATCTTTCAACATAAATGGATTACATGAATCCCTCTCAAAGGTAATGGTCCCAATGCCGGTCGCACTGTATCGAACATCGTCGCCCATCTCTATATGCATTTGAAGGTCCTTCTCCTTTGAGTCACTAAACAACTCCTTGTCTCCCGTCATATGGAAAGACACACCACTATCAAGATGTTATGAAACCAGTTCCAAAAAGAGAAGAAAAGAGATATAAACACCTTAGAAATAAGCCACTTTGAGGGGCAACCTCTAATACATTACATGAATGAACAATTCTTGGATGATTCAAATTACAAAACCTCCTTTCTATATATAGGAGTCCATGGGGCCATAATGTAATCCTAGTGGGCCACAATGTAATCCTAGCCGACCTAACAATAATAATTTAAGGGCACAATAATAACAAAATGGGGGTTCCAAGGGTACAATAATAACAATAAGGGGGTTACACTAACAACAATAAGGGACTATACTAGTAATATAGGGACCTAACATGCCCCTCTCCTTCAAAAAAAGTGTTGTCCTCAAAGCTTGAGTAGCTCTGGGTGCTTTTGTATAAAATTCTCATCCTCCCATGTAGAATCTTCAGTGGGTAAGTTCTTCCACTTGATGAGATACTCTGAAATTGATCGATTCCGTAGCTGTCAAGTTCTTGTTTCCGTGACCACTTCAGGTTCCAATATTATTTTTCCTTCCTCATCAAGTTATGGCAATATTGTTTGAACTGGAAGATTTTCACCTATAACCTTCTTTAAGCATGAAAAATGGAAAATTGGATGCACTCGTGAAGAAGCAGGAAGCTCCAATTTGTATGCCATAGTACCAATCTTTTGCAACACCTTGTAAGGACCATAGTACTTTGGCGATAATTTATTATCCTTCTTAGCTTGCTTGATGGACATTTGTTTGTATGGTTGTAGCCGTAAAAATACCCAATCTCCTACATCAAAACTTCTCTCGCTGCGATGTTGATCTGCCTGTTGTTTCATTCGATTTTGTGCCAAATTCGGGTTATCCTTTAAGAGTTGGAGAACTTCTTGTTGATGCTCGATGTGATCTTCCACTGCTTGAACCTTTGAATTTTCTCTTAAAGATGATGTGATGGATGGTGGATGATATCCATAAAGTGCCATAAATGGGGTCATTTTTGCTGCGGTATGGAAGGAAGTGTTATACCACCATTCAGCGAGAGGTAACCACTTGACCCATTGTGTTTGTTTATCGGATACAAAACAACGAAGATATCCTTCCAAACATTTATTTACTATCTCAGTTTGACCATCAGATTGAGGATGATAAGATGAGCTATGAGCTAATTGAGTACCCAAACAAGAAAATAACTCCGTCCAAAAATTTCCAGTAAAAATGGGATCTCTGTCGCTCTCAATAACCCTTGGGCTTCCATGTAGCTTTTGAATTCTGTCCATAAATGTAGTAGCAACTGTACTTGCTTTAAATGGATGAGATAATGCACAAAAGTGTGCATACTTGGTAAGTCTATCAACTACCACCATGATGACACTCTTTCCTTTAGACTTAGGTAAAATTGTGATAAAATCCATTGAAATCTCCTCCCAACGTTGACTTGGAATGGATAAGGTTGTAGAAGTCCCGGGGTCTTAATTGTTTCCACTTTATTCTGCTGGCAAACCAAACATTCCGCCACAAACTTTTGAATATCAGATTTAAGGCCATCCCAAAAAAGTTCTTTCTTCACCCTGTGGTAAGTTTTTAAAAATCCTGAGTGTCCTCCTAAAGGAGAAGTGTGCAATTCCAGAAGAATATTTTGTTTTAGTTGGGAATCCTTACAAAGATATAAGCGATCTTTGTACCATAAGGAATCATTTTTCCAACTAAATGTATCGGATGTACTAGGATCTTGCTGCAACTTTTGAATGAGTGTCCATACATCTTTGTCCTTCTTCCATTCATCTCTTGCTTCAGTTATCCAATCTGGTTGGATAATAGAAATGGCACAAAGCAATGCTTCCACCTCTTCATTCTTTCTTGAGAGTGCATCTGCAACAACATTTAGCTTCCCTTTTTGTATATTATTTCAAAGTCATAACCCAACATCTTTGTGACCCATTTTTGCTACTCTTCTGAAGATAGTCTTTGTTCCAAAAAGTGTTTAAGACTATCATGATCAGTTTTTGCCTTGAAGTGTCTTCCCATTAGGTAAGTTCGCCATTTCTTTAGTGCATGCAGTATTGCTAACATTTCCTTCTCATAAATAGGTTTCTGTAAATACTTTCCTTTGATTGGACGACTTTCAAAAGCAATGGGTCTTCCTTCTTGCATTAAAACAACACCAATTCCATTTTCTGAGGCATCACATTCCACAATAAAGGTTTTTGTGAAGTCTAGCGTAGCTAAGACCGGTGCTAGGCACATTGCCTCTTTAAGATGTTCAAAGGCCTTAGTTGCTTCAGGAGTCCATGAAAATGCATCTTCCTTCAATAATGTTGTTAGAGGTGCTGCTATTCTCCCATAATTCTTAACAAACTTTTGATAATACCTTGTTAACCCGAGAAATCCTCGCAACTGCTTTATGGTTGTGGGGACTCTCCATTCCTTAATGGCTTTAATTTTGTTAGGGTCTACCTTAACATCCTCGTGAGATACAATATGACCCAGATATTCCACCTCTTGTACTCCAAAGAAACATTTGGATGTTTTTCATATAATTGTTTCTCCTGCAATAGTTTGAGCACCCTGTCAACATGTTGAACATGATCCTTCCAAGACCTGCGGTAGATTAATATATCATCCAAAAATACTAGCACAATTTTTCTAAGGAAGGGTTTGAAAATGGAATTCATCAACCCTTGAAATGTAGAAGGTGCATTGGTAAGGCCAAAAGGCATGACCAAAAATTCATAATGACCCTCATGAGTTCGAAATGCTGTTTTCGGAATATCTTCAGTCTTCATTCTAATTTGATGATATCCTGAACGAAGATCCAACTTGGTAAAATAAATTGCTCCATGTAATTCATCCAATAATTCATCAATCACAGGAATGGGAAATTTGTCTTTAATGGCGAGCTTATTGAGCTCCCTATAATCCAGACACATTCGCCATGATCCATCCTTCTTGTGTACCAATACTACAGGAGCAGAGAAAGAACTTTGACTAGGTTGAATTATACCCGCCTCTAACATTTCTGCAATCATACGTTCAATTTCGCTCTTTTGGACGTAAGGATATATATAAGGCCTGATGTTTGGAGGAACACTTCTGGAATCAAATGAATAGCATGATCATGATCACGAATAGGTGGGAGTCCTTTGGGAGTTTCAAACACCTTGGAATGATTGTCCAAGACTTGTTGGAGATCTGCAGAAATAGATGATTTTGATGTTGGCACTTCTAGTGAGCATAATTGTGCAATTACGCCTCGTTGTTCTTTCTTTAGAAGCTTTGTCATGACATTAGAGCTTATTATCCTTCCTGGCTTCCCCGCAATACCCCGTAATTCGACTTCCTTTCCTTCTGAAAAAAATTTCAAGAAATTTTCTTGAAAATTAAAAGCTACCGTCCCCAAAGATTGTAACCATTGTACTCCTAGTACAACATCAGCACCTCCCATAGGAATGGAAAGCATTGGACTATTCAATACATATTCCCCCATGGTTAGCTTGATATTATGGCATTTTCCAGAGAAATTTATAGTTCCTCCATTTGCAACCATCACTTTACATTCTGGTGCTGGGTATAGGAAACAATTTAATTCCTTGGCTACCTTACAATGAATAAAATTATGGGTGCTACCTGAATCAATCAACACTATTACCTTTTTCTTCTTGATATGTCCTTCTATCTTGAGAGTTCGAGGAGTGGTAATTCCTGCCAATGCATTACATGATATGGTGGGACTCATTTCTTCCTCTTCTAGGGCTGGTTCCTGGTGTATATCCTCTTCTTGTTCATTTTCTTCTTCCTCTTCACAATCTATGTAAAATAATTTCTTCTCAGCACACTTATGACCTTTAGTGTATTTGCTATCACAAGTGTAGCAAAGCCCTTTTGCTCTTTTTTCTTCCAATTGTTGTGGTGTCAACCTTGTAGGTTGTGGAAATCTAGGCGTAGCAACACTTCCTTCTTTATAGAAGTGAGTGTTAGGCTTCCTTGTCACCATAATTTTACATTCAATTTTTCTTGCCAACCTGAATGCCTTCTCCAATGAATCAGGTTCCAAAACGTGAACTTCATGTTGGATGTTATCCTTTAAAGTACCTATGAAGAGATCAATCCTGTGTTCCTCTGGAATATCAGTTACCCTTATATTCAATTTTTGGAAGTCCTCAATGTGCTCCCCCATTAAACCATTTTGTTTGAGATTTATCAATTGGCTAAAGAAGGTGTTGCTCTTTGTATCCTCATAATGTGCTATCATTTCCTCCGTAAAAATTGACCAAGTGACAATTTTTTTACGGGAGCAAAGCCATCGATACCATACAAATGTATTTTCTTCTAAATGTAAAGTTGCAATGCGTACCTTTTGTGTGTTTTGCACATTATGGAGATCAAAATATTGCTCCATCTGTAGTATCCATGTTACAGGATCCTTTCCATCAAACTTCCTCATATCCATTTTTGGAATATGGTGGTTCTTCCTGCCAACATTAGATTTTATGAAATCATGATTAACATTTATTTTTTTCTCATCATGAGTTTCCTCTACTATCTTTTCACCATTAGGAAACATTTCTTGTATCAAATTTGTCAAAACTTCCATGTCTGCTTTTAGATCATTCTTCATGTTTTCCATTTTAGATTCCATGCCATCTATCTTAGATTCCATGCCATTATTCAAGCCATCCATCTTAGATTCCATGCCTTTCTTCAAACCATCCATCTTAGTTTCCACGCCTTTCTTCAAAACTTCCATGTCATTTTTTGTTGCTCTTTGTGAGAGCGAAATTTGTTGCACTTGCTCTTGTAATTTTGATATGTCATGTTTCCATTCTTCATCTTCATGAGTCATAGTAGAGATTTCTAAAGGCTTAATGGGTGTTGAATTATTTTTAGGGGCCATTTTAGAATCCAATACTAATATCTATTCTACAATATGCCCTTGGAATCAATTCAACTTGATTCTTCAAACAAGACTTATGCAATTCGGAAAAAAAAAATACACACCTTTTACTTGCTTTTGAGGAGCTCGATATTGAAATTGAATTATCTCTATAATTTCAGATCCTCAATATCTGAAATTCAGCCCTGGAGTAGCCCTATGAAGCTTATTTCAAATGCCACAGGTCTGATCTGATTTGGATTCTTCAAGGCAAATTTATGTCCAATCTCCCACAATGACCCAATTTTGGACTGGTTTAGTAGAGAGAACTTGTACGACTTGCCACGTGTCATTGTTTCCTCCTTTGGCTCTGAAATTGATAGCCCAAAAACTACAGTCCGTGCACTTGTGGAAACTTTTTACAACATTCCAATCTGATGCACAAAGAGAGATCTATGAAGATTTTCCCACGATCACCTCTTTGAGATGAAATTCAGAAGCCTCAAAAATCCCTAACTTCCACAGATCATATCTTAGAAAATATTGTGAACCAATATCTGAAATTTTTTGACACTGTTCCTCAAGTTTTTGGCTTCACACTCTAAAAATTTCAGCTTATGAGCCTTCGTAGAAAAAAAATTATTTCGAAAATACCACAATGACATGTTTAGGTTAAATTCAGGAGCCTGCAAAATGAGCTAACTTGCACAGATCATATATCCGAAAATATTGCAAAACAAGCTCTGAAATTTTTTGACGATGTTCCTCAGGATTTTGGCTCCGCACTCTAAAAATTTCAGATTATGAACCTTCGTATAAAAAGCGTTATAGCGAAAATGCCACGTTGACTTGTTTGGAGCAGTGAAACCCTAATATCTCAAAGCTCTGATACCAAATGTTATGAAACCAGCTCCAAAAAGAGAAGAAAAGAGATATCAACGCCTTAGAAATAATCCACTTCGAGGGGCAACCTACAATACATTACATGAATGAACAATTCTTGGATGATTCAAATTACAAAACCCCCTTTCTATATAGGAGTCCATGGGGCCAAAATGTAATCCTAGTGGGGCCACAATGTAATCATAGCCGACCTAACAATAACAATTTAAGGGCACAATAATAACAATATGGGGGTTACAAGGGTACAATAATAACAATAAGGGGGTTACACTAACAACAATAAGGGACTATACTAGTAATATAGGGACCTAACACAAGATACCACACCAATCCCATTGAGCTTGAAACCAAGCATGCGATTAAAGAGAAATCAATTTCAAATTGCAACGCTAAGGCCTCTCCAGCTGCAACTCCAGCAACCTTCTTTTTCTTCTTCTTCTGTGAGCAGTTAGTGGCGAAATTCCCATGTTCATGATAGTGAAATTACTTCACCTTGGACAAATCCTGCTTCTTGCCTTTAGCTTCGTATTTTGAAGGAAATTTCTTCCCCTTCCATTTCCTTGCTTTGGCAGCCAAAACAAAATTTTCTTCATCTTCATTCTTCGATGAAGAGCCATCCCTAGTACTTCACCTTATCTCCTTTTGCACAAGATCCGACCAAAGTCGCTCCCATCCCGACAGTTTCTCCCATCCATTGACTAAGTCTTCGTAGCTATGCCAACTCTTCAGAAGCCCAAGGAGAGCCAAGCTCACCAAGTCTTCATCATCAACAGTAATCTCCACACTTCCTAGTTCATCCCTACAGTGGACAAAATTCGTGAGATATTTTGGAATACTGTTGCCCTTCTCCATTTTTATTTTTCTGAGCTTATCTTTCAGCGCCAACTTCCTCTGGTCCCTACTGCTTTGGAACAAATCTGTCAAAGCCTTCTACATTGCAAATGGAGTGGATTTACCATGAAGGTTGGACACAATATGGTCCTTCACACCTTCCAACAGAATTATTCTTGTCTTTGCTACTTTCTTTTCCCATGCATCAAGTAATGCAGCATCGCTAGAACCAGGCTTAGGAACATCGCTATCGATGAACTCCTTCAGTCTATTATCTTCCAGCACCGCCTCCATCCTATCCTTCCAGGCTATGTAATTCGAGCTACCATCAAGGGCATACTCCAAGTGCAACCCATTGAAATACATTTCAATGTATACTCAACTGTCGCACCAAGAATTTTCGGCAGCAAATTCGAATTGTCCACCAGCACAAACTCAACAATTCTTCACAATTGCAATCTTCAAGAATTAACACTGCTCTGATACCATGTAGAAATCATATACATGTATATATCTAGATTCTCCTAATCTAACAATATTTATCTTCTTGCTAAATATAGAATCCTTCCACTGTTAATATTTTGTGGAAATTTAAAATCAATTGCAAACACATGAAGCAATAAAAACAATCACACATAACACAGTTGTTTAATGGGAAAGCCTGAAGCTGAAAACCCCAACTATCATATATTATGTATCATGGATATCATGTAACAATCTCATACAAAGCTTAGTACATCAAGCTCTCAGTACAATCAATCGTCACACACTAATCAGAATAAATCTACAAATCCATGCACTGATTTCTTGCCACCTGATAGCCTGCCTACACTGCACAATCTCTGTTGAAGAAGTCCTCTGAATTAATTCAAATCTACCTTGCTTGCACTGCGCAATCCTCATTGGCAACTCCAATGTGTCTGTGGTGCAATCAATGCATCACTATAGTCACAACGAATAGTCCATCTTGCCCTTTCACCTATCTCTCCACTGGAACTGACATGCACTGTAGTTAACTATTGTATTTGTTCAGTTGATTAATGAGTTATTATATGTGAATTAATTAACTAATTAATTCACCCCACTCTCACTAGTGTATCATTTAGTTAGACTCGATACAACTAGATCAACTGAGTTTAGCTCCAATAAATGAGTTAAACTGAATAACAACTCCATGAACTACTCTTCCAACTCTATCATAACTTTGCCACTTCAGTTCTAACTGAGTCCTCCATGCATGAACCACCAGTAAACGCTAGGAATTGCGTAATTCCTTCAGCCCACTGATTTTCTAAATATGTACATTGAAATTAAGTGCTCCAAGAGAATAAGTTGATGTTTATTGTCGGATTATTATTAAGAGCTAATAATAATTGACACTTCTATTTTTAGATCGACGATCTATAAATAGACTTCGCCCAATATTCTAAAAATACAATTTCATCCATTTTTCCAACTTTGACCAATCATCCACAAATAGCATCCTGCAACTTCTGAAATATGATCACCATGTCTAAAAATATACTTAGACCTAAAAATAGCCTGTGGGCCCACTCAGTGAAGGTGACTGATTTTCACTAAGCTTCATTATCTTGTTGAATCTCAACAAAAACATGAAGAGAGCCATGACTAAGATCTGTCATAAAACCATGCTAATAACCAACATATAACGAGATAAGTAAAAATGAGAGAATAACCATTAAAGCCACATAATAACAAGTACATTTACTCATCAAAAGAAAGAGAAACTTATCTCTTATTAAACGTAGGAAAAATCCAACTAAATCCAATACTTCCACGTACCACCCGACCATAGATTGGACTAAACCAAATAACTCTCTCATCCAATCACCCTCGTTCCATATTCCAAGCATGAATGTGGGATATCATGGGATAATCCAATCCATAAATAACCAAGGGAATCCAAAGGTTAATCCACCTCCACCCTCACGATACCGTGATCTCACCTAAACCGGTGTCGAGATCATAAAACCAAACCAAACTTGGATGCCTCAGAATTCCTTCACCATCCGTTGAGGAATTTTCCTGTCTCCACCCACCTGTTTAAGGATTCCCAGAGAAAACCATCTTGGCCACCCCCAACCCTTGGGATTTTCCTGAGACCACCTCACCCGAATCCAAATTATTTTGGTAATCTAAAGCTCAAGCCGAGAAAGAATCCCATCACACCATGGCTATCTGAAAATGGCATGGCAAGGCTAAAATCCACTGTTGAAACCCAGAAAAATCCATGCCAATGACAACATAAGAACCAAATACAAACATGCACATACCATGCATGTCAAAACTAGCTAGGAAATCATACATGCAACCTGTTACCAGCAAGTATTCATGTTGAATATGCTTCCAACTTTTACTTGCTTGATCCTTGCTTTCCTTGTCCTTCCTTCGCTTGCTTGCGTTCCTTCTCCTCTTGGTTCTCTTCTCCTCTCTGAAACCAAATCCAAAACCGAAATGACAAAAAGCTACCAACTGATGCTCTAAGGTATTTCTATTATTGATGCCTCTAATTTCTTCATTTTCCTCTATTTTCCTTCAATTTCCTCCTCACATGCAACATGTGACCTTTCACCCTCCTTTTCTCGTAATTTCTTTTATTTTCATAAAATAAATGCCAAAATTACCTTTTTGCCTTTTCAAAGCCTTAGCCATTGCCTTTTCCAATTTCCCCTTAGTCATAAACAAAACAAGTGATGCCCACTGAATATTTTGCCCAACATTCATCTTGGAATAAGTTTCCCATGACCATGGTCTTATTTTTCCTTTATTAACTTTATTACATGAAGTTTTTAACCCAGGGGTGTTACATGTTTACTACTCCATATTGTCTTTCCTTGCTTTCTCTATCTTGCATGTTTCCAACCTAAATGTTTGCTTCTCCTTCTCTATTAGAAAAATTGCTAGTAACTTGAGCCCAAGTTTTGGAAACTTTTGTGGAACTTCCTTTCCTTTCTTCTCTTTATTTTTCTTCATGGTTATCTATTTGGGCAACCACTTTCCCTTTATGCTGGTACGATTTCACATTCACCACCTTTGTACTTTCCACTACATATTTCTTCATGTTTTTCACATCCATATTCATGCGTTGCCATTCTGTCTTCCCTATCAAGAGAGATTCCTATAGCAATGCCACTTGCTCCTTCAAAAGTTTATTTCTTTATGATAAAGCTTGATTTTCAGCGATTATTACATGAATTTTATGACCTTTTTCCTGCTCTTTAGGTTCTAAAACCTCTAATCTATTTTTTTCACTTAAAAATTATTTCACATAAAGATTAGATGACCAGGTGAGAGGTGTGGATGTGGGATTATAGAAGGAATAATCATCAACAACTTTTCGTTTGGGCTTGTTATTTCCACATGCTTGCAAAGGGGACTTGTTTGAATATTGCTTATTGTAAAAGACTAGAGTAATTTCCCTTTCAGATGGTTTTTTCCTTGTCTAATCCCATTTTAGATGGGCTAGCCTTTGTTTTACAATGCCCCGATAATGTTTGGAATTGACCCAAACCCACTTCCATGCTTTGGTTGATGAGACATTTTTCACTTGGCCTAGATCATTTGTTTCCATAGGCCCTGAAATTTCTTGTCTCGCTATCATGTTTGAATGCATTTTTGAGGCATTTTCCTTTCATAAAATGTCTCCAAAATTTTTGAAAAATGTTGAAAAGAGACCAGATCATGATGGGTTTGCACCTAGGGAATCTTTCCCTTTGGTGGAAAATGACCAAATGGATTCAAATTCTCAATAAATATCCATTTTATTTATATTTTTTTAAACAAATCCCGTTTTATCAAAATATGAAAGAGAAAAATGTGTAAAAAATCGACTTGTTCATTGCTGCAGTGCCGAACTCCTAATCAGGCCCTTGGTCTAGGGTTTTGATTTGATCCCTTCCATGATGCTGCTTAACCGGTGTTTTTTCCCTTCCATGAACAATCGATTACAATTAATGTGGAACCTTGAATCCGTCGAGTTCTTCCACCCTGGTATCATCTCATACTTCGTTGGTATCATTTTCATTTTCACCACATGGAAAAACAAAGTTCCACTTGGCTTGGGAAAAAAAGTTCAGATTTTGAGATTTCTCCAAAATGGCAGAACGCTTACTTTGACCAAATCTTCTCTCACTATATTTTTTTTGTACAATTCATTCACATTGAATATTCATATATTCACTTAAATCAAAGAGGTCGATTTGATAGAATATATATCTCTTTTGGTTTGGTGTTCTAAGGATAGGAAACTCTAATCTTGTTATATATCATTAAAGGAAATCCAGTATAATAAATATTCACAATTGCATTTAAATTAAAGGTATTTTCTAGAAATTTATAATGAATGATGGTGAGTTTTTTTAAATATATTTTCTATATTTTTAAATATTTAAAATAAATTTAGGGAAGGTTAGTGTAGAGGTACTTTTTTTCATGCTAGAGGACTAATTGAAGGACAATTTGCATAAGAAATATGATTTCTTTCTAGTAACTTAGTAGAGGCATACATTCTTATACAAGGATTATTGTGACTCGATCCTATCATCCAAGTCATCTCCTCGTCCTTGAAGACTCTCTAGTTATAATGAGGCACATGTAGAAGGGATCCAGAGTGAAAAATTTAAGGCTTGAAGGCATCCCTAATCGAGTTCATGCCTTGGTGTAAATTATGGAGTGTAAGGTGGAATGGCTCCATGTCAAAAAGATAAAACAATAAGTTGGCTAATTCACAAGCCAAATTTTCCATTAATCTATGCAAAAAGGGGGAATATTTATTCAATGAATTACTTGTCAACTAGCCTATACCATAGTCCTAACCTCTCTCCACATGTTGTATCAATAAAGCATCATGAGGATGCACCATCAACTATATCAATCACATGCAATGGATACCGGGAGCATTAAATCAACACCTCTCGCAATGATGGATTATATGCCCACCACCCTGGGCATTAATCCTTTTTTCCTTCTCCCACATAATGTATATGTGATATATCCAACCAATTTTCATCACCCATCTATGTGCATGTTATAGGGGATTTCATCTTAACCACTTTCCCTCCCAATTCTATTATAAGCATTGTCATGGATTTCGAGGAACAACGAGCCATTCATAGTTCCCTTCATTAGCACACAAATGGAATTCAAGAACCACGTAGGGATAAGGAGGCCTTGGTAACTCATATAACAATAACAAAGGATAATTTAGGTTCTAGTGTGGAGGTTCTCATGAGCATTCTCCTTCGTTTGAATTTCCAAGTAAACTCTATTGTGTAACAGGTTAAAAAAATTCTGAAATCTAGGCACTCTCCTTCTTAGTTTTCCCTAAATGTTGGCAACCTTCTCTCTGAATTTGAAATGGATGCTCCTCCTTCCACTGTAACAAAGTAGCAACCTCCTACAAGCATGGAAAATCCTCCATATAGTCCAAACCACCATCCCAACTAATTATGTTTTTACGTATGAATCACATTTAATTACAACATTTTTTTGTATGATAAGGCAATGTATAGACATGGGGTATCTTTGGGCTTTGTATGGGTTGTATGAAAGTGAAAATTAGTCTTTGAAACTTTCTAGGTTCACATGAACCTCTTCTCTATGTATATATATGTGTGTGAGAGAATTTTGAAAAAATAATGATTAAACATATATTTAAATTTCTTTTTTATTTGGCTAAAAAATGGTCTTTCTCAACTAGAATGAAATCTAAGATTTAGAAATATCTAGCAAAGTGAACACTTATCCGTTTACTAATAATTAAAAAAAAAAATATAATTTTAATAAAAATAATGCATAAATTTATTTATTTTTAATAAATATTTCCACTACTAATTTACAACTAAATTATAATAAAATTTCTCCCATTTTAAATCTTTATTAAGTAAAATGAAATAAATAAACTTTTATTAAATAAAATAAAATATATTACTTGCAATTTTTTATAACTAGAATTAGTATTTATTTGTTTTAAATATTTTTTTTTTAACTACTCTAGAAAGATTTTCGCATTATAATAGTGTAATTGGATAATAATTTAATTTATAATAAAAATTAATTTTAAATATTAAAATTGTTTTTTAATAATTTTATTATTTTATAATTAAAATTAAATATAATAAGTTTATCTTAACGATGATAGTGAAAGATATTATTTTTTAAGATTCAAAAGTGATAAATAAGTTATTTATCTATAACTATTTCAATAAGAGATAGTAGTAATAAAATAATTTTTCATGATTTTCTAATTTCGGATTTTCATGAGAAATAATCGTAACAGAGTACTTTTTCATGATTTTCTAATTTTTCATGATTTTTGATAATGATAATGATGGTTACCAAATTTAATTTATCAAATCATAAAGATGTTATAATCATCTTTATAATCATCGACCATATGTACACAAAATATAAATATAAAGAAATGCCAAAACCCAATTCATTGTCTTTTTTCCGAGTTTAATTGAAAATGATATGTTGTTGGATAAGTGTGCGTGAAATGAGACTTCCACTAGAGAAAGATAGTAAGTTAAAGTCTTGTCTTTACCCCACTTCATTGTCTTAATCGTTATAAGATAATAGTACAAATAAAATAAAAAGGACATGAGGATCTTGTGGCACGATTTTCGTTTGAATTTCGGGAGACGTAATTTTCACAATTTTGACATTTGGATGTAAAGTTTATATAATTAAAATTATATTACTGGTAAAATATTATAAAATTTGAATTATTTTTTTTCAATTTATAATTATTATAAAATATAATTTAAATTATATAAGATATTGTGAGAGAATTTTTAGGTAAAAATCATATCAGAATAATTTTGGTTGACGTGTTTCTAACTAGCCAGTGTGGTTCATCATCAGACAAGATGAAGAATCTGATCAGATAACCCAATTAAATAGATAATAAAATCTTCAACTAGTTGTTTGTAAGATAATGGCTAGTTTGACTAAACCTAGGAAATGAAAACAAAAATATAATTATTTTTAGAATCTATGCTTCTGTGATCCATATAAAGTAAAATCTCTTTCAGTAATAATCACATATAATGGAACGTTGTCAATACGTTTCGTGAAATATTATTTATTTATTTATTTAATTATTATTATTATTATTTTAATTTTATATTTAAGATTAAAATATAAAATATCAACCTAAATAATAAAACTAAATAGAATTGAAAATAAAATAAAAATAACTATAAAAATAAAATACATTAAAATTAAATTAAATAAAATATACAAATAAAAACAAGTAAGTAAATAAACAAGTATTAATAATTTATTTTAAAAATTATATTCTTAATATGTTATATAATAATAATCCTAAATTTTAAAAATAAAAATAAATAGATAAATGTATAAAAATATTAATATTAATATTTTTATTTTATTTTATTATTATTATTTTTTAAATATAAAACTATAAAAATCTAACGGCTAGTTTGACTAAATCTAGGAATTGAATCAAAAAATATAAAATAATGATTATCTATTTAATTTATTATTAATTGCGTAATGTTTATAATAGGAATCTTATTTATTTTTATTCTTAATAAAATAAAATTAACCAATATATTCTTGAAGAATAAAAATTTTATTTTAATTTTAATTTTTAGAATAATAATTAATATATTTATTTTATTCTAAAATATGAAATAGGTCGATCTATTAATCAATTTAGAATAAAACAAATATATTAATTATTATTCTAAAAATTAGTATTAAAATAAAATTTTTATTCTTCAAGAATATATTGGTTAATTTTATTTTATTAAGAATAAAAATAAATAAGATTCCTATTATAAACATTACACACTTAATAATAAATTAAATAGGTAATCATTATTTTATATTTTTTTATTTCAATTCCTAGGTTTAGTAAAACTAGCTGTTAGATTTATAGTTTTATATTTAAAAAATAATAATAATAAAATAAAATAAAATAAAAATAAAAATAAAAATAAAAATATTAATATTTTTATACATTTATCTATTTATTTTTATTTTTAAAATTTATGATTATTATTATATAACCTATTAAGAATATAATTTTTAAAATAAATTATTAATACTTATTTATTTACTTTGTATATTTTATTTAATTTTATTTTAATGCATTTTATTTTTATAGTTATTTTTATTTTATTTTCAATTCTATTTAGTTTTAATTTAGGTTGATATTTTATATTTTAATCTTAAATATAATAATAATAATAATAATAATAATAATAATAAAATAAAATAAATAAATAAATAATATGTGAAAAAATATTTTTCGGTAAAAATCACATCCAAATAAATTTGGTCAACGCGTTTCGAACCAGCCAGTGTGGTTCATCATCAGGACTTGATGAAAAATCTGATCAGGAGACCCAATTAAATAGATATGAGAAGCTCCAACTAGCCGTTAAAAATAACGGCTAGTTAGACTAAATCAAAGTCATAGAATAAAAAGTCAAAAAATATATATAAGAAGATTAAAGTTTATAACATGAAAATTATTTATTATTATTTTATTAGTTCTCACCATTTCCCTGCTCAGAAGCTCGGGGTTCTCAACACCTTAGCTACCAGAGCCTTTAGAATCTCTGATGTAAACCATTTTGAAGGTGAAAAGGCTCATCTCCTCAAAGTTTTTAATAAAAATGGTTATAGTATAAGTCACTGCCTTAAAGCTTTTCAAAAAGCGGAACGGGGTCCTAGAGTTAAGAAAGATCCATGCGATCGATTATCTGGAGTTCACCTTCCGTTTATCCAAGGTACTACGGATAAAATCGCTAGGATCCTAAAGAGGTTTAATGTTTCCTCTTCGTTTAAACCCTACCGCACCATTCGTAGTTCCCTTAGATCTGTTAAAGACCCAATTTGCCCTAAGGATGGTAAAGGTGTGTACTTGATTCCATGCTCTTGTGGGACACCTTACATTGGGGAAACAGGCCGGTCTATTAATCAAAGAATTCATGAGCATGTCGCTGACCTTAAGCATAATAGATCACGCTCCTCGGCCCTAGCAGAGCATGTTGAGAAGACTAATCATCACATTTGCATTGAAGATGCTAAGGTTATTGCGAAGATCGACCATTTCCACCACCGCAAGTTGCGGGAAGCCTTGGAAATTGAAAAAAGGCCTCTTAACCTGAACAGGGACGATGGGTGGATGGTTAGCAGGTGTTGGATTCCTGCTCTTCATTCTTAAATAAATAAATAAAAATAATAATAAATAAATAAATAAAAATAAAATAAAATAAATAAAATAAACTAAAAATAAAAATAAAAATAAAAATGATAATAATAATAATAAAATAAAATAAAATTATATATTATACCTTATCTATTTATTTATTTATTTATTTATTATTATTATTATTATTATTATGATTATTATATTATGTATTTATTTTTTACTTAATAAATCTATAAAATAAAATCAAATAAAATCATAAATAATTAAATAAATAAATAAGTAAATAAAATAAATATATAAATAAATAAATATTAATAATATAAATTAAAATTAAAATTATTAAAAATTAAATTATTATTTATTCATTTATTTATTTCATTTCTATTTTTTATTTATTTTATTTTTCTCCTTATTTTTATTTTTATTTTAGTTTTTTATTTATTTATTTTCATTTTTATATTTTTATTTTTATTTTTATTGTTTGTATTATTATAGTAGTATTTAATCATTTATGTTTTTAAATATTATTAAACAAAATAAATATTTTAACTATTTTATTAATGGAAATAATCCTATATTTATTTAATTTTCTAGAATAATTTAAATAATTCCTACTGTATATTAAATAAAAATAAAAATAGAAATTAATATTAAAAATAATAATAAATAATTTTCATCTTATAAACTTTAATCTTCTTATATATATTTTTTGACTTTTTATTTCTATGACTTTGATTTAGTCTAACTAGCCGTTATTTTTAACGGTTAGTTGGAGCTTCTCATATCTATTTAATTGGGTCTCCTCATCAGATTTTTCATCAAGTCCTGATGATGAACCACACTGGCTGGTTCGAAACGCGTCGACCAAATTTATTTGGATGTGATTTTTACCGAAAGATATTTTTTCACAATTTATGGATCACAGAAGCAATATTCCTAAAATAAATAATATTTCAATTTTAAACATTAAGCATTTAATATTAAATAAATAAGAAATCATTAATTTATATATATTTTTTCATTTCCTAAGTTTAGTCAAACTAGCCGTTATCTTACAAATGGCTAGTTGAAGATTTTCTTATCTATTTAATTGGGTTATCTGATTAGATTCTTCATCTTGTCCGGATGATGAACCACACTGGCTGGTTCGAAAAGCGTCAACAAAAATTATTCTGATGTGATTTTTACCGAAAGATTCTCTCACAATTTATGGATCACAGAAGCCAAATTCCTAATATATAAGATACTCTATGTTTCGACCTAAATTATAAATGTTTAAATTTGAATTATTTTTTCAAAATATTTTCAATCTTAATAATTATTAGAAAATATAATTTAAACTATATAAGATATTCTATGTTTCAATAAATTTGAGGTCAACTTTTAATGAAATACTTATGCAGTTAGAATATTTTTTGATAATTTTTTTTTGAAAAATTGAATCTGTAGTTGATATAAGTTGACAAGTTTTATTTTTAAACATCAATTGGCATATAAAAGGTGGAAAATGATGTTTATCCGTGTATATCAACTATATTTATTAATGTGGTTGTGCTAGTTATTATTAATTTATTATTAAAATTGTTATCTTAATAAAATGTAAGTAAATTTACAATTTTATTATTTATCTGATTCTAATGAAGATGTTAATATAAGGTGCTTTATTAAATGATTAAATAATATTATTAAAAAACTTATAAAGATAATATGAGCTTTTTTAATGTTAATTTTTATAACTGACCATAGGTGTGATTCTTGACATTTAGTGGCAAGAAATTCATGTGAATCGTTGGTGTTGGTGAGTAATTTTAACTTTCGCTTTAAAGAAAGTAGTTATCATGTGTTGGGGGCTTCGTATAGGTAGAGTGAAAGGAGTGTTTTAAAATTGTTGTTGAGGTTGTGGGATACTCGAAGATATTAGAGTAGCATAAATTAGTGTTATACTATATCAATGTTGTGTGTGATATTGAGAAGGATATTTTAACAAGAATTGAAGGAGGGCTCTCTCTCCATTGAGGGAGAGAACAAGAAAGAAATGTACGAGGGTTTCCAAAGGGAAGTTGCATGGGATATCATGAAGGTTGGGCACAACCAAGTGGCCTCTTTCTTAGCGAAGCAGACACACTTGCTAAAGGTGATTTCCAACGAAACTTCCCTACTGCAAATAGATATCAATATATCAAATTTGCAAGGGAAGAGGCATAGGGAATCATGAGGACATAATTACAGTGTTGGGAATGTGGAGAGGATCATATGTTAAAATAGTTTCCTCAGAAATAGTAGAGAAACAAGAATTTGTACAATGTACAAAAGGAAACGATAATGAATGATGTGGCTCAAAGCATACCTTAGATTTATGCATCATTTGAAAAAATACAAGTATATCATCAAGCCTTAGTGATCGAAATGGAAGGTATTATTGCCAACTAAACCGTTTCAATTCTAATCGATTTAGGTTCTAACTTTTGTTATGTCAGCCCTAAAATTGCATAGGCTCAGTGCCTTGTAGAAGAAACCACATGCCAAATCGTGGTTGGTTGATCTGAAAATGAAAGTATTTGTATTGTTTTTCAAACTATTCATTTCCATTAAATTAAGTGTGCAAAGTGTTTGTAAGGTCTTGCAAGTGAAACAAAGTGTTCTTGGTAACTGTTTATGAATTTAAGTGTGAGGAAGTGTTGTTTAAATTTACTGTTTAACAACTTTAATCTGAATAACACAGTAGACTAATTTCACAATAAACACACAACAACATGATGAGGCAGTTCACCCCTCCTGGGCTACATCTGCTTGGTCCAAGGCTCCCAATGGGCATGTCCTTGATATATTATGATGCTCAAATTGGTAATACAGTGAAACAAATGCCTAAATAGACCAAACCAGTTGTAAAAATGAATTCAGAATGCAGAAATCAGTATAAATTGACTTTTTTTCCACCTCAAATGGTTAAACATAGCCCAAAACAGCTCCAACACCCTCTAGGCCCTGATGGCTCTCTAAGATTCCCTGAAGCAAAAGTACCTGAATATCAACTTTTTTGGATTTGAAACCTATTCCAATGGCTCTAGAATGCTGAGAATAGTCAAAATTGACTAAAATTTTGTCCAAAAAGGTTCAGTAATGTGAAAGTTATGATCAAAACAAGATTTGTCCAGTTTTGCCTAAAAAACCTCCACCAAATTTGGGAGGACTGTAGATAACTCCACTAGTTTAGTAAATGCCGCTGAAAATGGGGTGCGCTCTAGTTTAACCAGGCAGTTAATGCTAACATTTAATGTGTGATGGGGCGGGGTCACATGAGTCCACCGCCATGACCGCCGGATAAGCTGCTACATAACTGCAGTCCAACGATCTGTATTAATGAACTGGAGTGGTCACATTGCGTTGTTTTCTGCCAGAACTGTCGGCATGAACGCCGGACAATTAGCCCTTGGGCATTGCGGCTTGGTCATGTGGCTAGGCACTTACCACCGGGGCTAGCCCCTTTTAAAAACTCCACTCCATTGTCTGCACGAGCCTGAGTTTTGGTGACCCAAATGCGTTCGGGTTGGGTCGTCCACTGCCCGACTGACCAGACGCGTTCAGAACTTCATTCATGGGTGACCTCCACCCAATTTGCACATAAACTTGTTCATTTCTAATCATAACCTCAATTCACTGCTGCACGTTGATGCGTTGACCTCTTCCCGACTTCTGCACGGGATTTCCTTCATGGGTGACCCGTGCCTGTTCGGGTCGGGTCGGGCCCGACTGACTCGATGCATTCATCTCGGATCGGGGCTGACCCAAAAACTTTTCAAACCAAAATTTTCGAACAGCTTGTGAACCTTTATGTTTGGGGCCACGTGGCAGCCTCCGGGCAGGCCATGTGGCACCCTCTGATTGGCCATCCATACTTCATTAAAAAAATGCAATTTTTTCCATAAAAACATTTTCTGAAGATAACATTTTTTAAGTTCCAGGGTCCTGTTTTGAAGGTTACTAGGTAAATTAAAACTTGAATATATTCCACATCCGACATCGGATTTGAGTTTCGTTCGCGGCATTATGATCAAAATGACGAACACTATCTGGTCGATCAATTTATTACCAATTCTAAGCAGTTCCAATATTGAGCATTTTTTCCCTCTTAGACATGATCACCTGATCATACCTCCCCATTGGGAAGCTTTTGGACCCCAAAAGCCTTCAATTACCTGTTAAGAAGATGAGGGTACAAGTCCCTCAGCTTTTCCACCTTAATCCACTTTGCCTTACTCGGTTTTCTGCCTTTAAGACCAACTCGAACATAATCAACATTTCCCCTCCTTGAAGTGCATGTCCTTCTGTCAAGGATAACATCCTCTTTCAACTCATCCAAAAATTCTGGCGAGAAATCCTCTATGGATGGTAGCTGAATGTCACTTTCATAATCAACAATTAAAGTAGGTTCATAAAAACGTAAATTTTCCACATTCACAACGGAATACATTAGCATGTATGAAGGCAAATCTAATTGAAAAGCATTATTTCCAACTTGTTTAAGGATCTTGAATGGACCATAATGAATAGAATTCAGCTTTTTACCTTCTCCTTGCATTCTTTCCTTACTAATATGCAGCCATACCTCATCCCCTTCTTGAAACTTATGATCAACTCTGTGCTTATCATGCCTCTCCTTGTACTTGCCTTGACTTTTCTCAAGCTATTCTTGAACCTGCTAATGTATGAGCTGAATTCTTTCAATGAACATGCGAGCTTTGTCAATGTCACTATGCCCATCAATGGCCACCTTCTTCTCAAGAATGAAATCTAAAGGTGACTTAGGCAAATACCCAAAGCAAGCTTCAAAAGGTGAAGTATTTGTAGAAGAGTGCTTGGCTCGGTTGTAAGCATGTTGAATGTAATGCAAGTGCTCATCCCAAAGCTTGGGATGCTTGCTGCAATAACCTCTCAAAATATGTACAATGGTTCTGTTCACTACCTCTATTTGGCCATCTGTTTGTGGATGTAAAGCAGTAATCTTCTTCAACTTGGTGTCCATCATCTTCCATAAATTCGACCAAAAATTCCCAACAAATCTGGAATCCTTGTCACTAAAAATAAAAGTAGGCAAGCCATAATGAACCCATACATGTTGAAAATATAAATCAACAGTTTGTTTAGCAGTTATATATTTCTTACATGGCATAATAATACACATCTTGTTGAAACGATCAACTACTACATAAAGATAATCATGCTACTTTCTAGATAATGGTAGCCCTCCAACAAAATCCATAGAAACACTTTCCCATGGTATAGAAGGTACCGAAAATGGCGTATATAAACCAAGATTCCTATTGCTAGGCTTGCTTGTAGCACATAATGAACAACCTCTAATGAAACGTGAAACACTATCTACCATGCGAGGCCAATAACAATACATCTATAAATGTGCCACCTTTTTTCTTACCCCGAAATGTCCAGCTATAAGAGAAGAATGAGATTCTCTCGTGATGCTTAGTCTCTCCCCCTGTGGTTTACATAACTTTCCCATATGAAACAACAAATTATTATGCAAATGATAATCATTCTCCTCAACATGATTCCCTTCACTCAAGTTAGCATACACATCCTTAAAATCAACATCTGATGCATACTATTCTATGTAGCTCTCATGTACAATAGAATCATTCTTAAGTAAAGTACTAGCACTAATAATAGGCCTTGAAAGCATATCAACAACCTTATTGTAAATACCTTTCTTGTCCCTTATTACCAAGTGATATTGTTGTAGGAAACCCATCCATCTGAAATGTCGTGACTGCTGCAATTTACTTTGTGACTGCAAGTACTGTAAAGGTTGATGGTCGGTATGAACAATTATTTCTTTGCCCATCAAATAGTGTTTCAATTTTTTGACACTTTTTACCAACGAATGCAACTCTTTATCATATGTAGGATAATTCACAACAACACCATTAAATGTCTCATAATGAAATGTGATAGGCTTACCATGCTGTAAGAGAACTGCACCCATGGCGTAATCACTAGCATCTGTCTGAATCTCGAATGGCTGTCTCAAGTATGGTAATGTAAGGACTGGAGCTGAACTGATCTTCTCTTTGAAATAATCAAAATATTTCTGTTGTTTTCCTCCCCATTGGAAAGCACACTTCACACTAGTAACTGCATGCATAGGAGTTGCTATGGAAGAGAAGTTAGAAATAAACTTCCTCCAATACTGAGTTTCACCCAAAAAACTTCTTACCTCTGTAATGGATTTGAGAGTAGGCCAATTCACAATGGCTTCTACTTTGGAAGGATCAATTCTCAAAGCACCTCCTCCTACTATGTTTCCCAAATAAACCAAAGAAGTCTTTCCAAATTCACACTTTGACATTTTAAGAAATAACTGATTTTTCTTCAAAATATCAAGTACTTTCTTAACATGCATGACATGCTCTTCTCTTGCTGAAAATTAAGATGTCATCTAAGTAAACAATAACGAAATCATCAAGAAAAGGACATAAGACATCATCCATTACCCTCATGAAAGTTGCAGGTGCATTGCATAAACCAAATGGCATAACAAGCCACTCAAAGAGTCCCTGTTTGGTTTTAAATGTTGTCTTCCAAATGTCACTTTCTGCAATTCTAACTTGATGATAACCACTACGTAAGTCTAACTTTGTGAAATATTTACAATCTTTTACTTGATCCAACAAATCATCTATCCTTGGAAGTGGGTAACGATTCTTTACCGTTATCTTGTTCAATGCCTTGAAGTCCACACACATGCGCCAAGTTCCATCTTTCTTTGGAATCAACACTATCGGTGACCCACATGGCGAAGTGCTTGGTCTTATGAATCCTTTTTCCAACAAGTCTTTAATTTGCCTCTTGATTTCAACATTCTCCATGATAGACAAGCGGTACATGCCGATGTTAGGAAGAGGACAATCTTGATGTAAATGGATTTCATGCTGAATCTCCCTTTTAGGAGGTAAACCTGTCAGTTCCTGAAACATCTCATGATGTGCATGAACTACATCATATAAATCTGATTTAAGCTTGGAATCACAATTTTCAAATGACTCATGATTCATATCAACCTTGGGCTTAACCATAAGAAGTACAAAACTCTTACTAGAATTTACTAGCCTTTTTACCTGTCCCACATTTACCATCGCTATATTTTCTTTCTTGCAATGTGCTCTGACAATGAACTCCTTGCCATCTTTAAAGAGATTATACTTATTTTCATGGCAGGGAATATCGCTTTCCTGTCAAATAAGTAAGGACTTCCCAAAATAATTCCTGATATATCAAGCAGTACTACATCAAGTTCAACTGTGTCAATAAAGTGTGCAGTAATGGCGAATCACAATATGCACTTTCTTGAGACTTGTAAGTTTGCATCCTTGCATATCCACCCAAGTGGATAAGACTTTGGATGTGGAATGGTATCAAGTTTAAGCTGTTTGACCAAGTCTTCTGATATGATATTTTCTTGTGACCCACTATCAAACAGTGTGTCAATTTTAGTATGTTTTGAGACTACCCTCACATGGAACAATTCAATTCTTTCTTCCTCATTTGGAGCTTGTACATGACAGTGCTTGGCTTAGTTTCACTTTCCTTTGCTTTCATACTTTTCAAACCCATGGCTGCAATTTTGGTTTCATCACCTGAATCATCACCTAAATCTTGAGGTGTAGTTGTAGTAGCTATAGTTTTCTTCTTTCCTTTGTTTTTGTTAAACTGAGTTTTTTTTTCAGGATGTAATTTCCAACAGTTTTTCTCTTCATGGCCCTCCCTTGAACAATGTTTACATATTAATTTTTCACCCTCTTGTTTGATAGATGCATTCTTTTTTCCTTTTCCCTTAAAGGTTTTATCTTTGTTCTTCCCTTTGAAAGGCTTGTTTCTACCCTCATCAAAAGTTTTTTTCCCTCTAGCCTCTAAATGCATAGCTTGTACACAAACTTCGTCTAGACTAGTAGGATTGAACATAAGGATAGTATGTTTAAGGTAACTGTGCAAATGACCTATATATTTCAGCAAAGTATCTTGACTTTGTAAGTCTACCCCTAATAAGAGTGCTCTTCTCCTAAAATCTTCGGTATAGTCTTGCACATTTTGTCCCTTAAGCTGTCTAAAGTTTTGCCAATTCATGATAGCCTTTTGTAAATGAGATAATGGATAAAATTTCTTTTTGATTGCAGTAATAAATTCAGCCCATGATAAAGTGATCTTACCATGTTTTTTAATTTCATCCTTGGTCTTGGCTTCCCACCATACCAATGCTGCTCCATCCATTCTCAGCGAGGCTAACTGTATCTTGGTGTCGTCATCATGAAGGTTTTGTATCCTTAAATAAACTTCCAATTGTCTGATCCAATTGTCAAGTTTCTCTGCATTGACTTCACCGTTAAACATAGGCAATTCAAATTTGACATCAAGCTTTAAAAATGGACTTTTACCAGTGGTTTTAGACTTGTGAGATTGACTCACCGAAGTCGAGGATGACGATGTAGAGGAAGAGGATGAAGATGGAGATGGTGGATCACCATTTCCTCCATATCCTTTCTTTGACTTGTCATCACTCTTCTTTCCTCCTGAAGAACCCTCTTATTTTTTTTTTGGTTTTTAGACCCTTCTCCAAAAAGCCTATCATTCCTTTCTTGGTAGAGTATCCTCACCATCTCAGTCATATCCAAGAAAGCTTTCCGGAATACCCGTTCTTCTTCCTTGGGATCCATATCTTCAGGAGCTTCTCCCTCTCTTGAAGACATGCTTGAAACTGCTTCTATGGCTCTTGGAGGTGGTTCTCTGATCCTTCTTGGTTGTGGATTAGTTTGCGCACTAACCAAGTTTCCTTCACCTCTCTTGAGTTTAATCCTAGTAAGCATCAAAACTTGCAAACAATCAACTATATTTTTGCACAAAACAAATGCTGAGTAAAAATCTAGCTTCTAAGGCTCTAATCCTTAGCTCTGATAGCAACTAATTTGAAAATGAAATTATTTGTACTGTTTTTCAAAGTATTCATTTCCATTAAATTAAGTGTGCAAAGTGTTTGTAAGGTCTTGCAAGTGAAAAAAAGTGTTCTTGGTAACTGTTTATGAATTTAAGTGTGAGGAGGTGTTGTTTAAATTTACTATTTAATAAATTTAATCTGAATAACACAGCAGAATAATTTCACAATAAACACACAACAACATGGTGAGGCAGTTCACCCCTACTGGGCTACATTTACCGGGTCCAAGGCTCCCAATGGGCATGTCCTTGATATATTATGATGCTCAAATTAGTAATACAGTGAAAAGAAGGCCTAAACAGACCAAACCAGCTGTAAAAATGAATTCAGAATGCAGAAATCAGTATAAATTGACTTTTTTTTCACCTCAAATGGTTAAACATAGCCCAAAACAACTCTAACACCCTCTAGGCCCTGATGGCTCTCCAAGATTCCCTGGAGAAAAAGTACTTAAATATAAAATTTTTTGGCTTTTAAACCTATTCCAGTGGCTCTAGAACGCTGAGAATAGTCGAAATTGACTAAAATTTTGTCCAAAAAGGTTCAGTAATGTGAAATTTATGATCAAAACAAGATTTTTCCAGTTTTGCCTAAAAAACCTCCACCAAATTTGGGAGGATTGTAGATAACTCCACTAGTTTAGTAAATGCTGCTAAAAATGGGGTGCACTCCAGTTTAACCAGGAAGTTAACGCTAACATTTAATGTGTGATGGGGCGGGGTCACATGAGTCCACCGCCCTGACCGCCAGATAAGCCGCTACATAACTGCGGTCCAACAATTTGTATTAATGAACTGGAGTGGTCACCTTGTGTTGTTTTCCACCACAACCGTCGGCATGGCTACCAGACGGTTAGCCCCTGGGAACCACATCTTGGTCATGTGGCTAGGAACTTACCACTGGGGCTAGCCCCTTTTAAAAACTCCGCTCCACTGTTTGCACGAGCCCAAGTTTTGGTGACCCAAACGGGTTCGGGTCGGGTCGTCCACCGCCCGACTGACCCGACGCGTTCAGAACTTCATTCACGGGTGACCTCCGCCCGATCTGCACGTAAAATTGTTCACTGTTGTACGTTGATACGTTCACCTCCACCCGACTTCTGCACGGGATTTCATTCACGGGTGACCCGTGCCCATTCGGGTCGGGTCGGGCCCGACTGACTCGATGCGTTCAACTCAGGTCGGGGCTGACCCAAAAAAATTTCAAACCAAAATTTTCGAACATCTTGTGAACCTTTAGGCCTGGGGCCATGTGGCAGCCTCCGGGCAGGCCACGTGGCACCCTCTAATTGGCCATCCATACTTCATAAAAAAAATGAAATTTTTTCCATAAAAACATTTTCTGAAGATGATGTTAGTCATCAGTATTTTTCACTTGTTAGTGATGACTAGTTATAACAGCCAAGTTTTCTAGCAGCTAATCTAAAAATTTGTCAAATTTTCCAGCTGGAAAACACCCATGAACATTTTTTTCCCTCCTACCTTTTCAGACCGCCCATGACGAGATGAAACCTCATTATCAAGCCCTATCTAGCCTCAGCCATACTAGCTTGCCCATCAGCTCCAAAGAAACAATCCAAATCTGTCCAAAGAATTTTCCCCTAAGTTAGGTAGTGGCGCTTTAGGCATTTCTCCCTTGGCAAACCACCCTAAAGCCAAAAAACCTCTATCTGCTACATCCCAGTCATAACAGACCTTCCCATTCTGCAAATAAAGTTGGTTACACCCTTAAGTCGTGCCACTAACAAACCCTGAAGTCTCAGCAATGCACATGCCCTAGGTCAAAACTGATATTAGGTGGTTTTACAGTGTTTCAATGGATATTTCAAAGATTAGAAGTGTACCAGCATCCCAGGAGACAGTATTTGGCTCCACATGAGAAGACAACTTCTTCTCATGTGATTTTGAGCCTGGAATGCAGCTACAGGGTAGAGAGTTTTTCATTAAGCTCCTGCGATCATAGTCAAAGCATGAAAGGACAATGAAAGGAAAAATAACACTGTTAAAAGCTGATGAAATGGCATGACTGAAAAACCTCCTTCATCTACAAGCAGAAGGTTTTTGACGACTGAGAGAACCTCCTTCATTTTATAAGTAGAGGGTTGAAGACTGAGAGCGCCTCCTTCATCTATAAGCAGAGGGCCAAGGATAAAGTTTGATTTTAAGAATTGCACTGACTGTAAGACAATTTTTGAGTACAATGAGACAACAACTAAGGGTTTTTGAATAAAAATGATGTTTAAGGCAGAGGAAAAGCAGTGGTGCTTTTAAAAGATTGTTTGCATAAGCTCCATTGTTATTGAGTTACAATGTGAAGCTAATGTGGTTGATCATCAATGAAGAAATATTACAAGCAGATGGCCAAAAGAGTGAAACAGTCTTGGGCTCAAACTAAATTCTACCATCATGTATAAGGGAAACCACTATCAGTATGTTCATCAAACATTCTTCTTTTGATTGAAACAGAGGTGGAAAGGAAACCAGACATTTGTCAAAGAAGGCGTCCTTCATAAGCAAAGTAAAAGGGCTCACCATTGTTTGAGGATGAAAAGAAATCATGGCATATGGCAAAGATTCTAAAGGGACTGCTCTCAAAAAGAGGTGAAATGAATGAAAACTCAGGTTTCTTGCAGACCTCCTTCACAGAAGAACAAAGGGGCAGCCTTCCCTTGTTCACTTTTCAAATCTAGTACATCTTCCCCTATTTTATCTCCTTAAAGCTGAAAATTGGATCATTTTGTAAATCTAAGGATAGTTAGTGGCTTTGGTGATGGAGACCTTTTGTAAACAGGATTTTCACTTACAGTTTCAAATAAGTTTTCTACCCATAGTCAAAAGAAAAACTCAAACAACACCTGCCAGCTCAATCAGTTTTACAATGGGCATGACCATATCCAAAGCATCAGGGGCAGACACTGTCAATTTAAGTTTTAAAGGGTGAAGCTACCTCCCTACAAAATGTCAAAGAAAACTTCACTTAACACAAGGTGTCTTTCTACAAGTGTCCTTTTTCAATAAGAAAAAACACTAAGTGATGTTGATATTTAAAGGTGCTGCTCTTTCTATTCATAAAGACCTTTTTCAACTGATCAAAAGTGACAACATATGAGCAATACAAAGACAAGAGGTGGAAAAGGGATATTGGAATTGCAGTTAAGCTTCTCCCCCAGTAAAAAGGCAGTATCACTCAAAAGGAACATCTACAGTCATTCATGTGGCTCAGAGTAGAATTTCCTTCCACAGTACACATATCAAAAGGGAAAACAATTTTTCATTCCTTAGTAAGAAACAGTGAAAGTTTTTAATTCTTAAAAAGGTTGCTCTACTTCAAAAGGGTCAGGCTTATAAAGGAAATGGTCATTGCCACTATGTCTTTGTTTGAACAAAAAGGAGTCTCAGTTATGTTTTGAAAAGATATGAGCTTCATGTTTTGGTTTTAATCCAAAGGCCTTTTCAAACGTTTTCGAAACCTTCATTAAGCACTTCAAAGGGTTTTTGATTTTTTTCAAATACAAGGGTAGATTGACTATTGCAAGCCCATTTAAAATTCTCAAAACACAAGCAACGCTCCCCTTTTACTGTTCACGAGACCAAAGAAGAAGTTTTCGGGCAAATTCATAGAGTTTTCGGGCTTGGAGACTGCGCAGCGCGCCTCTAGAAGCGCACGGTGCGTTCAGGCGAAGTTTTACACGGAGGTTGTGTTGTTGCGCGGCGCGCCTGTAGGTGCCGGTCACGATTGCCCGTCAGCGACTTGACAACCTTGCTATGCACGACGCCTTCTCATTTCAAACGTGCCGTGCATGTTTTGAACGGTCAAAGTGCCTCCAAACAAGTCGTGAAGCCGCTCATTTCCTCAAGCAAAGCCCACCATCAATCTTCAAGGTATTTTGTTTGCCTTCCTTGCTAAATTCAAGCTGTTAAGTGGTGGAGAAAAAATGAAACTCATGGTGTAAATCACAGTGTTGAGTGAATATTTTAAAGAAAGTTGTTACAGTGGGAGACTGGTGGAGGGTTTATATTAGTTTCAAAGAACCTAAAACTGCCCTAAAAACAGTGCTAGACATCACACTACCTGCAAGACAAAACAAACATTGTTTTAGTGGTTTTGTCAAGTATTAAGAGTATCCTAACTGCTTTAGCATAAACCATAAACTCTATCAGCCTTATGTAGTGGAGAAACAGTGGAAAGGAGAGTTGATTTTTCTATTTAAAAATCGAAATTGCTGTGGTTTTAATTGCCCAAGATTGACATATTAGAAGCGGTGTGTTTTTATTGATGTCAAAAGACCTAATAAACTGCCCTCAAAACAATGTTAAAAGGTGGAGGCAGTGTTTAAAGAGAGAAACACAATTTTTGAAAAGTGAAACAGTGGGCCTAATTTCAACAACAGTGATCATTGTATAAGTGCTTTTTCATTTCAAAAGTCCATCTCTATGCGGTAAAAAGAAAAAACCAGTGTTTTCTCCTTTGTTCCATGAAAACAGAATTTAGTGAGTGAAGCTATTAAATCAGTTTGGAGGTGTTCTTGTTTCCCTGTGTGTGAGAAATAGTGAAGACAAGGAAGGTGTTTTTGATTGGGAGGAGTTGTTTTGCCTTTGTCTAAATGCAAGGTTGTCTTGTTTTTATCAAAACACAAAGAGATTTTTGACCTTACCCAAACATAGTGATCATTTGACTGTGTGTACCTTCTATTTGACTATGTGCATATTATTATAACTTACTTGTTGATTGGCATACAAAAGGGGAAAAGCAGTGTTTTGGAAGGAGCAGAGACCTGATATCACAGAAACATTTCACACAGCATTTGAGGCAAATTTGCCTTGATCAAACAGTGTTTGATAAATAAGACAGAGTTTTGTTTGGGAAAACATTTAAAAAAAAACCATTTGAGGCAGTTTGGTTTTACAGAGAGCATTTAGAACAAGATTCCTCCCAGGCAGGATAGTAGGAGTGGATTGCATAAGAGATTTGAGTCTACTTCCACTGAAGAAGTGCATGCCCACCCATCAGTCTTATTCAATTTCCATGAGGTTGGGTGTTTAGATTTTTGTCAAAGAGTGCAAGAGGTGAAGAGTTTTTCTCCTTTGACACACCTTTGCGCTTTGAGGTTTCAAGACAAGCATTTCCAGCTGGCAGACCTTGACTTCAAATTCTCTCCAAGGTCCATCTCCAAGGCCACTAAAATCCCCTATATTGGGGATAAGTGGTTTAAACAAAGCCATTTGGACTCAGAAGACTACAAGCCCTTTCTAAAGCCTGAGCACAGAGATTCATGTCCTTCTATTTTCCCTTTCTCATATATTTTGACCAGCTACGCCCCCTTATGAAGATCATCATGAAATACTTCACTTGTGAGGGAAGATTCTCCCGAGTTTATGCATATCACATTCGACTGCTCATGCATTTCACTAGGGCCAGATTGCTAAATCTTCCTTTCTTATTACATAAGAGCATTGAGAAAATGGCCTCCACTGTTCAAAAGAAGCCTCCTTCATAGCAAATAGCCTGCCTCTTCCATCACTCTCTCATCAAAGTCATCATTCTTCATAAACTTGAAAAGAGGGAGGTCTCTTGGGATACTTTCATCACTCATCCGGATTTCTCCACTGTCCCTCCAGTCCATACATCCCCTACACCTCCTACTCATCATCCCTCGCCTTCTTCTAGCAGACCTATTCCCAAAAAGCTCAAGTTTACCACAGAACAAACAGAGGAGCCTGAAGAAAGAGAAGAGAGTGATCATGAGGAGGAAGAAGGACATGAGCAGGAAGAGGAAAGTGATGATGAGCAGCAGCAAGGGGAGGAAGAAGAAAGTGTTGAACAACAACATCATAGTGATGATGAGCAGCAGCAAGGGGATGAAGAAAAGCAACACAGTGAGGGTGAGCAGAATTTTGATGATACACAACAGACTTATGATGAGGGTGAGACAGAACAACAGGGGCATGAAGGTGATGAACAGGGGAAACCAAAAAAAACTGAACAGGGGCAGAATGAAAGTGCAAAATAGGAGCAGCATGAAAGTGCTGAACAGGAGCAGCCAGAAGATGATACACATCAGCTACAATAGTATGAGTAGAGTCAGCCTCAGGGTGAAGAACAACAACCTCCTCAAGAGGAACCACAAACTCAAAAAGAAGAGGGGCAAAGTGACAAGGGTAAAGGGGCCATGCTCTCTTCTCCGAAAGTCGCCAAGCCCCAGACAACAAAGGAAAGGGTACCTAGAGTTGTCACTCCAAATGTGACTAGGGCCCTTCGAAGCAAGGGAAAATTTCCAAAGAAGCCCATGGTCGAATTGCCCAAGAGGAAGAGTACTAGAAGAGCCACCCAAGACAAAGGAAAGGGCAAGGAAGAAAGCAGTCATGAACCGGAAAAGGAATTCGACATCATCCAAATCCAAAGCGATGATAGTGATAATGAAGCCTGGATCCTAGAAAATATCTTGATCCATAGAGAAATCCAAATTGATGCCTTGAAGGATGATCTTCATAGAGCTAGGAATTTCAATCAATTTTTGCAAATTCAAAACAAGCAGATGAGTGTCCATATGGTTGTTTATGAAACACGGGAAATCAAATACAAGAAAGAGGCCTCCAAAGCACAAGTGAGGTTGGAAGAACTCATGGGTGAGTTCGATGAAAGTGAAGGCGAAGGTCAGCCTAGGCGAAAGAGGCCAAGAACCATGGGGCTTAAAAAGGCCCTTGAGAAACAAAAAGAAGAGGAAAATTCCCTTCTCCAATCTACCCCTCTCACTGCATTGTTCGAACAAGAGATAGAGAAAAATTGGGAGGTATGGCTTGAGAGAGTTAATGATCACTTGGAGAGGAAATTGGAGAAGGAAAACACGGACTTAGACCTTCAACGGAGGATGACGGGGCATTATAAAAAGTTAAATCAGTTTGCCCGATGGAAGTTGAAGGCTACTCAAGAAAAACTCAAGGAGGCCAAAGGGAAGTGCCCGACACAAAAATTGAGGAAAGACACCTCAAGACTCCAAATCTTGGCCTCTTCTTCACAACATGTTGCTGAAAACCCTTGAGGGTCATACTCGCCAAGTTTGGGCGAAATTCGACATTTTTTGGTTTTTTGTCATTTTTGGGTTTTTGGCCAAAACTCATGGGCATCGCCATTTCAGCTTGGGGCATCATGAAAGGATGAGAATGGTATCATTGGATGCCATAATTTCAGGAGCACATACTCAGCGATTTTCAAGACATTTGAAGATCATTTTCTCCCCCGAAATGGCGAAAAATGCTCACTTTTTCTACACTCTGCCCGGTTTATCAACAAGGCTTATTTTTTGGGTTTATGCACACAGGCCTATTTTTGGAGGACTTATAGTGGTTAGTTGTGAGAAAACTGAACATTTACAGAAAGTAGACACTCATAGATTTCCAACGAGCTATCATGAGCCTAATTTCGACATCGGGAAGGCTTCTAAAAGTTGTTGGCAAGTCAAGGGACCTTTTGCTGATGTATTTTTTGAGTATTTTTGTAAAAATTGAACCTTTCAAAACTGCTTTTTCCTCATGTGCGTTTAGCTATTTTTGTACATGAGAAGTTATGAAAAGTCAATTTATTTCCCTCTTTTAGAATTTTTTAGATATTTTATGAGATATTTTGTGCCTTGGGCTTTGCAAAGCCTCAAGGACAAAATAAGATATTTTGGATAGGCCAATGAGATTGCAAGTTGAACTAAGAGGTTTTCCTCACTTGGGCCTATATATTACAAAGGCTTTCATTGTAAACAAAGGCTGAAATTGATGAATAGAAGCAATATATGGTCATATAAGCTTTGGAAGAAATACTTGTCTCATGCTTTTGGATAGTCTCTTGGATGTTCTTGGATGATGAAAGAGGATTGTTGTTGGATTCCATGACTTGGTAGAATGGTATAGTGTCTCTCTCTTTGTTTTGTTTCCTAGTTTTCATTCATAAACCCATATTATTTCTTGCTATAGGATAGTAGAGAGCAAATTTGAGACATGCCCTTGGAGGCACCTCAAATTTCCTGTTTCTTCATAGCTTCCATGTTTTTTTCATTCTTAGTCACATTAAAGAATTCTTGATTGCTCTTTAATAACTTAAGGATATTGTTGCTTGTTTCATTCATGGTTTTATGCATGCTAAGTATGATTTATGGTATGCCCTGCTTACTCATGGCTAGCCATAGCTCCATCTATGAAATTTCTCTTTGACTGATTAGATTGTCATTTGTTGAACCAAGGAGGTCTTGTTCTGATCTTGCCCTTTGCCTAAGACTATGCAATCTTGTTTTCAAAGTGCCCAATAACTTGAAGTACTGTGTTTAGGCGTTCCGGCATAGTGATTTGAGTTTTTTGTCTGTCTTAAGTGTATTTCCCTAAAGTCTGATAGCCATTTCCCAAAGTTAGAGAGTTATATATCTCTATGCATGGCTTGAATGTTTATTTCTATGTATTGATTAGCTTATAGTTACATTTCTCATGATTAATGGTTTGCCCTACCCTGTTTATGTCAGCTATTAAACTATTTATGCTTGAAATCCTTTGTTGTTCACAAACTTGATGTCCATATTACTCCATTTTGCCCAAAGATCCTTTCTACCTCGAATCAAATCGGCCCTTCAACAACCTTGTATTACCATCTGATAACTTCTTTGACCTTTTCGACCCCATAGCTCAGTTGATCTGACATATTTTTACCTATATTATATCTTTGATCAGTTCATCCCTCACAACCTAAAAAACAAAACCAAAAACCTACTTCATAACTAGCCTAAAATCAGAACACAATAAGCAAACACACATAGATACCCCTTACACAAATAGAGAGAGCCCTCTTTGAGTCCAGGAAGGCTAGGTCCTTGGGCTCCAAAGATTAGTTTGATGTTACATTGTCATTTGGCTTGGCAATTAGCCAAATCATGGGACCCTAACATAATGGCGATCACAGTGGGACTTTGAGTCAAAACATCCTAGGTATCCCTTAGGAACTCTCAAAATCTCAGTCAAACTTAGAAGAGTAGAATCTGGTTGTCTCACCATCCTATAAAAATGACGACTCAGCTACAGGACACTCTTACAAACCTTAGGACTACATAAAAACTCAGAAACACCCCAAAAACATTCCCAGATTGGATTTTCCCCAGTTATCGGTGGTGGACCTTAGCTACATCTTTACAAAAACAACCAAGTTCCACCTGACGACTCCACTAGCCTCCAGTAGGCCTAAAAACTCCATAAAAGACAAAAAATTCATAAACCATACCTTTCTGCTAACTCATCCTTCCAAAAACTTAAACTTAGGGTGGAAACTCTGTAATCAGTGACAAACTAAGTATAACTTAGAGATTCAGAAAAACCTCACCTAAACATAGGAGGTAAGCAGAATCCTTCTTGCCAAGAGAACCATTATCTTGTCCATACATCCTAGAAAACTGTTGTAACCAAGTGAATCACTCTTCTTTGCAAGTTTCCATCTCAAAGTTTGCTATAAAACTTTTTCCCAAAGCATATTTGATAGTGTTGGTGGTGGACCATAGTTCTCATAGAAATCCACCTGGCGACTCCACTAGTCCATCCTTTTTGTTTTGACCATCCTTCACATTAGTAAAATCCCAGAGAGGCCATCCATCCAAAACAGGCACAAATACCATCCTCTCTAAAATTTAGACCTGAAATCTGGCTTCACGAAGAATCAACACCAGATATCATCCAGACCCAAATCCCCTTATCATAGTAGATGACCCAGAGAAGATTCTGTGGCAAGCTTTCAAAACTAGCAATTTAGCTACCGATATATCCATCCGTAAAGCAAGATCAGTACCTGAACATCTCATTGCCTTGCAGGATTCTCCCTTTGACTTAAAATCAACAAAAACCCTTTTTAGAAGCAAGTCACAAAGTAAGATAGACTTTGATGATCTTGAGCCCCTAGATCTGCCACAGAGTCCTAGTAGAGAAGCCTCACCTACCACACCTCCTGACTTTCAGCTTCTCCATCACTTTGGCTCCTACCATCCTAGATCTGCTCAAAATTAGATCACTAGTCCAAGTACATCCGCCACACCCGTCCAAATCACTACTGTTCGAAACACCTTCGCTCATCCCACAAGCCCTCATTTTTTACATCAGCCATTAGCTCCTGTCATGGCAGCTTGGTATGCACCTTTGGTGTTGCCACAGCCTTTGGCTCCTTTAAAAAATGACTATCAAGCCAATTTCCCACACTTTACCAGAGTTGAGACTACCACAGCTCAACAACAGGTAGATAGGATTAGCGATGCCTTTGAATACATGGAAATAGAAGACAAAACCATCAGAATGAGGATGTTCGCCCAAAGCTTGGGCGGAGAACCCAAAAAATGGTTTAAGATCTTAACTCCAAACAACATCCACAATCTCCCAGAACTCTACCAAACCTTCATAAACAAGTGGGAAATCCGAAAGGACCCCATTCAAATCCTATCAGAGTATAACAACCTGAAACGGGAAAATGGGGAAAGTGTCCAGGGATACTGCACTAGGTTCAACAGTGTGTATAACGCCCTCCCACCTCACTTCAAACCCCCACTTGGTTCAGCCTTGGAAAATTTCCCCGAGGGTTTTGACCCTGACATGACTTATCAACTAAGAGAAAAATACCCCCTTACCTTAGAGGAAATGCAAAAAGTAGCCATAAGGGTAGAAGCCAACTTAGCAGAAAAAAGAGCTAAAACTAGATCAGAAAGGAAAATCACCTACCGGGATGAGGTATCCACTTCAGCTCCTTCCTTAGATCCTATAATAGATGACTTAGTGAGGTCCATGGCCAAAATGTGGGAAAAGATAAGTGAGAAGACCCCTCTTAGGGACAACCAGCCAAACCCTCCAAACATAAACCAGAACCAAAATTTTAGGAGGGAACAACCTCAAAACAAACCAAGGGAAAATGACCAACAAATTAGGCCACCATTTAATGAAAATTATGTGGAAGAAGATGATAGGGATACATAACCCATTGATGAAAATTATTTGAACCTCATAGGGTATGATAACGAGAGTGAGGTGTACCTCACAGAAGAAGAACAAGCATTCTTCTCTCCGAATCAGGAAGAAACCAACTATGAAGATCCCGGGGATCCCGCCATAGATTTTCAGAATGCCATAATAGAAGCTCATAGGCATTATGACCTTAGGAGCAGAAAAAACCAAGACAACTCCAAGAAAGACAACTCAGACACTGCTAAAACCCCTGATACCATCCTTAGAAAAGCAGTGGACAACAACAAAATCATGTTCAGGAAAAATGACCAAAATAAAGATAAAGTTACCCAAACAAGTCTTGGCTCAGATGCTCCTAGTACTTCCACAGAGATTCCCGAGGTGGTTGTGTCAAACAAGATCCCAAAACAAAGCCAACAAACTCAGAACATAGAGAAAGTCATGGCTGAAAAAGCTGAAGCAAACATGTCTAAACTACAACTACCTTTCAGTTTTGAGGGTGAAATCGCCAAAATAAAGGTCACCATGCCTCTTACTGAGCTCATCACCCAAAACTCTTACAAATCCGAAGTGTTAAAGGTCCTGAATATAAAAAACGATGCCAAACCCCTTAACCTAGCTGATGACAATCCTGAAGTATTGTTTGGTCCAAAAATAGAAGGGAAATTCCAAGAGGGAACCACTCTTCCCTTTTACATCAGTCTGAATATCCATGACCAAATCCTTCACAATTCCATGCTAGACTCCGGTGCCTCGCATAATCTTATGTCGAAGGTTGTAATGGAAAGATTAGGCCTAGAAATCACAAGACCATACAAAGACTTATATTCATTCGATTCAAGTAGGGTCAAATGCCTAGGTTTGATCAAAGACATTTGTTTCAGTTTGGCCCAAATACCTGCAAAACATCTAATCATGGACATAGTGGTAGTATACATCCCTCCCAATTACCGAATGCTTCTATCCAGATCGTGGGGAGCCAAGCTCCAAGGAAATATTCAACTGGATATGTCCTACGCCACTATTCCTGTGTTTGACCAAAAAAGAATACTCTATCGAGAGTCACACATGAAATACATGATCAGTAGCCAAGAGAGGCCAGATAACATCCCGATGTATTCCTTACATTTCGATCTGAACTCTTTCATTCTACACACTGATGAGGACATTGAAGAACAGTCAGAAGGATTCGAAATAAACTTAGACCCACCACATCAGCTGCCCCTAGTTCTCTATGATGAACTAGATTCTCAAAACTATCATGATCATGAACAACTATGCCTTGAGGAAAGTAAGTATGTTCCTTTTGAAATAGGAATAGAGCAAGAAGCACAAACCATTATGTACTATCAAGCGAATTGCTCAAACCTTAGTCAAACATCAGCAGTAACATCAGGAAACTTTTTCAAAACAAAGGCATTAGAAGACTTACATATCACAACCCTTTTCGGAACTCAGGAGCAGGTGTTACACAAAAAATTGTCACTATCCCTGCAATTCCCCATCCCGCACAATTGGAGGGCTCATCCCGTGACCTGTGAGCAGTGACATGACTTGAAACCACTTTCATGACATCCCTCTGAACATGAGCTTCCATTGCCCTGAAGACAACTCCTTGTGAAAAACCCTAAAAACACCCCTTTTTGCATTGGTGCGGGAAGCCAGTTCATTACCCACGCCAATGGGGGAAATCCTTCAAAGAGGGCGCGCCAATTGGCGCTTTGTCTCAGATTCGCACTCGCACCAGCCATTTTAAGGAGTGTTTTTTAAAAATAAATGGCAGAAGTTTCGTCCTAACCAATTCATAAACTGGTATCTAATTTGAGTTGGGAGGTTTGGCTCCAGATCTCCATGTAGAGGAAGTGGTTTGCCACCTCTCATGGAAGCTTCCTTGAGGATAGGGCCAATCCCATGATTATAGGGATCCCATCTCCTCTTCCAACATCTACATAAGCTTGCCATTTCCCTTTGCAAGCTAGTCTCCAAGTTCCCAAGAGCCATCAGAGCCTTATGCTGCAAGAGCCTTGATTCATTCCCTTAAGGCCAAATCCAAGCAAGGAGATTATTGTCAAGACATCTGAAGAGAGACACTTGTCCTATCCCTGACAGGCTTTTTTGAGACGTGTTCCGCTGGCGACCCTCCGAAGGAGAATTCAGCGTCAGGGCTACATTGGTTGTATTCTTCTTTGATTGATTAATGATAAGCGACTATTGTTTATGGTTCCACTCCTGTTGTTGATTATGATGATGAGTTATGTCTTCTTTGATTGACATATAGTTGCATATACTGGATTTTACGCTTGCGTTTGTTATGTTTCTTGCGTGTGCAGGTGTCCGATCACGGAGATCGTGAGGATTGTGATCTGCCGGAGCTAAGGAACGGGAGCGTTACTTTCTCTACGAGCGATAGCGTTGGATTCCAGGTAAGCCTTCATTGCTAGTTGGTTTATTTGCAATTAGGAACCTGCACTATAGCGTGAACGATTGTTGCTAGACCCGGTCTGGGCTAGTAGGGATCGCCTCTGTTCGCAGAGGGGATTTACCTCCACAACAGCAGGGAAGCTTAATGTTCTTGCCATACCTCAAGGATTTACCATCGCATAACTCTACCACTGCAAATGAAACCTTGACTGTAGCCATAACAGCTCAAAATCCAGAAAAAATTCTTGATAAACTTCTTATGAGAGGAGATGATGACCGCAATCCGAATACACCTGAGTTACTTAAACTGGCTAACATCCTGTCACTCCACCAAAGACTTAGAACTTCTAGAATTGGAAATCTCATTCAAAATACTACTTCATACAGAGAAAACAGTGAGAAGCACTATGCCACTAACATCACTCCAAGAAACAACTTTGACAAAAGAAAATACAAAAATCTGAACCAATCAGTAATGATCAAAGATAAAATAGTTGTTCATAGGATCTGTTTTGATTTTAGAAACACTAATACACATCCTTGTAACATAAATTTTATCCTTCCTGCCCAAGACCATGATATATCGATGATAAGTGCTTTTAATCATATGTCTTTGCAAGATGATGTTTCAGGTTATAGCCAAATGATTCCCTTGCAAAGTAGATAGCTCAAAGATTTTTTCCGGTATGCTGGAAGTAGTTCTAGTTTCAGACTCAGAGTTGCAAAACCACCGGATACAAAAAAATATTCTCCTAAAAGCCATGTTTCCAGTCCTAAATTTCTGCTTGTTGACATACCTTGATGATGTCATTATATATTTCAAGAATGACAAAGAATATATGCATTACTTGGAAAATATGTACAGTAAAGGAAGGAGTGGAAATCAGAGATATCAAGAGGTACAGTGGGAAGATACGGGTTTGTTCATAGATTCTTGCATGAATCCTTATGTCATGCTTGAAAGAGAAAATTTTCCAAATTTCTCTTTTCAAGAGCTGAGTGGACCAAGAGTGGTAGGAGATCCTCATGAGGATAAGAGGCTTAAGTTTCGCCATTTCCAAGATTTTTGAGTTTAAAACATTTTCAATCATTGTATATACCATCATTTGAAAAATAGATAAAAAGCAGAAAAGTCAAAAACAATAGAAAATTATAAAAGAGGGCGGTTTGAAAAATAGAAAAAAGGCCCCATGTTCAAAAAATAGTCATTCAGAGAGCGCGCAAGTCTAAATGTCGCTACTAGTGCTCAAATGTCTTGTTCAGTTATCTAGCCTAATCATAGCTGAACATGTGTAAAATTTATTTGCTGATAAGTTAGTGAGTGGAAAATATGGTCAACATTGTGTAAGCTTGACTTATCAAAGAGAGTAGATTAGGAAAAGATATTGGTTCCACATGCTCAAAACAGAACCAAAGAGGGAAGCGGGAATGAAAAACAAATTGCGCATCCTAGCCCCGTTTTTCCTAGTTTCCATTTTATACAAAATAATATTTGTGTGCAGCTTGTCTTTCATGCCGCAAGTACATGACAAATCAGACTGTCTAACCCTGATTTGATCATTTTTCAATTTCATGTTTAGATTAGAGAACAAAATCTTGTCAAACAGCTTAACCTTGACAGTTGATCTAGCATAGGTAGAGTAATGAAGGAGTTGATCAACTTAATTTGAACTCATGGCAGATATAAGTGTAGAACTAGATAGGCTCATTTTTCAAAAAAATAAATATTGTCAGAAGGTTGCTAGTCCAAATGCACCCAAAGGAAGAAAAATGTTAGGAAAGATAGTGGGGTAGATAGAAGTATCATTGATGCTAATCATGTTGTTAATTTTCAGAAATAGCATCAAGGAAGAATGAAATTTGCGTGAATGGATAAGGCACTGGTCTTCATAAGCTAAAGATCTGAAATTCTGGACACCTCCTAAAAAGGAGCTGCCTCCCCAAATGGAGCCACTGTTAGTCATCAGTATTTTTCACTTGTTAGTGATGACTAGTTATAACAACAAAGTTTTCTAGCAGCTGATCGAAAAATTTGTCAAATTTGCCAGCTGGAAGACACCCATGAACATTTTTTGCCCTCCTACCTTTTCAAACCGCCCATGACGAGATGAAACCTCATTATCAAGCCCTATCTAGCCTCAGCCATACGAGCTTGCCCATCAGCTCTAAAGAAGCAATCCAAATCTATCCAAAGAAGTTTCCCCTAAGTTAGGTAGTGGCGCTTTAGGCATTTCTCCCTTGGCAAACCACCCTAAAGCCAAAAAACCTCTATTTTCTACAGCCCAGTCATAACAGACCTTCCCATTCTGCAAATAAAGTTGGTTACACCCTTAAGTCACACCACTTAAAAACCCTGAAGTCTCAGCAATGCACATGCCCTAGGTCAAAACTGATATTAGGTGGTTTTACAGTGTTTCAATGGATCTTTCAAAGAGTAGAAGTGTACCAGCATCCCAGGAGACAATATTTGGCTCCACATGAGAAGACAATTGCTTCTCATGTGATTTTGAGCCTGGAATGCAGCTATAGGGCAGAGAGTTTTTTCATAAAGCTCCTGCGATCACATTCAAAGCATGAAAGGACAATGAAAGGAAAAATAACACTGTTAAAAGCTGATGAAATGGCATGACTGAAAAACCTCCTTCATCTACAAGAAGAGGGTTTTTGACGACTGAGAGAACCTCCTTCATTTTATAAGTAGAGGGTTGAAGACTGAGAGCGCCTCCTTCATCTATAAGTAGAGGGCCAAGGATAAAGTTTGATTTTAAGAATTGCACTGACTGTAAGACAATTTTTGAGTACAGTGAGACAACAACTAAGGGTTTTTGAATAAAAATGATGTTTAAGGCAGAGGCAAAGCAATGGTGCTTTTCAAATATTGTTTGCATAAGCTCCATTGTTATTGAGTTACAATGTGAAGCTAATGTGGTTGCTCATCAATGAAGAAATATTATAAGCAGATGGCCAAAAGAGTGAAACAGTCTTGGGCTCAAACTAACTTCTGCCATCATGTATAAGGGAAACCACTATCAGTATGTTCATCAAACATTCTTCTTTTGATTGAAACAGAGGTGGAAAGGAAACCAAGCATTTGTCAAATAAGGCCTCCTTCATAAGCAAAGTAAAAGGGCTCACCATTGTTTGAGGATGAAAATAAATCATGGCATATGGCAAAGATTCTAAAGGGACTGCTCTCAAAAAGAGGTGAAATGAATGAAAACTCAGGTTTCTTGCAGACCTCCTTCACAGAAGAACAAAGGGGCAGCCTTCCCTTGTTCACTTTTCAAATCTAGTACATCTTCCCCTGTTTTATCTCCTTAAAGCTGAAAACTGGATCATTTTGTCAATCTAAGGATAGTTAGTGGCTTTGGTGATGGAGACCTTTTGTAAACAGGATTTTCACTTACAGTTTCAAATAAGTTTTCTACCCACAGCCAAAAGAGAAACTCAAACAACACCTGCTAGCTCAATTAGTTTTACAATGGGCATGACCATATCCAAATCATCAGGAGCAGACACTGTCAGTTTAAGTTTTAAAGGGTGAAGCTACCTCCCTACAAAATGTCAAAGAAAACCTCACTTAACATAAGGTGTCTTTCTACAGGTGTCCTTTTTCAATAAGAAAAAACACTAAGTGATGTTGATATTTAAAGGTGCTGCTCTTTCTATTCATAAAGACCTTTTTCAACTGATCAAAAGTGACAGTAGATGAACAATACAAAGACAAGAGGTGGAAAAGGGATATTGGAATTGCAGTTAAGCTTCTCCCCTAGTAAAAAGGCAGTATCACTCGAAAGGCACATCTACAGTCATTCATGTGGCTCAGAGCAGAATTTCCTTCCACAATACAGATATCAAAAGGGAAAAAATTTTTTCATTCCTTAGTAAGAAACAGTGAAAGTTTTTAATTCTTAAAAAGGTTGCTCTACTTCAAAAGGGTCAGGCTTATAAAGGAAATGGTCATTTCCACTATGTCTTTGTTTGAACAAAAAGGAGTCTCAGTTATGTTTTGAAAAGATATGAGATTCATGTTTTGGTTTTAATCCAAAGGCCTTTTCAAATGTTTTCGAAACCTTCATTAAGCATTGTTAGTGCTCAAATCTGCCTCAGGCTGAAGAAGGAAAAACTCGAGGCAACATCAAACCAAGCTCAGCCTCGTAGCTAGCCCTACGAGGACAGGAGAGGGCTCTCTCCAATCAATCTCGATAAAATGAGCAATAGGGTGCGAGATGACTTAAAATGGGAACTGATTTTAGGCTAGTAAACAGATAGGAAAGGGGTTTTTGATAAATGACTGGGTTTTCTGGGCAGTATGGGGACAAAGGACAGCATGAACAAAGATTTAATCAAAGACATAGATTATTCCATAAGGCGAGATAGGATTGAAGTTTAACAATTAAATTGAAATTAAATGGGGTGGAAAGACTGTTTAAGATAACTGAAAAGGGCATTAATCAATGAATCCCTTTCAAACAGAAGAAAATACACAAATCCTGAACGCTTCCCAAGGCAGAGCAACAGTTTGGATTCTACCTCTCTTACTGCAAAAGCATTCAACTTGAAACGATTATTCATGAACTGAAAAACATAACGAGATACAAATGAGACAAAGAAGAAACATATGCTAAACTTTACGCCACAAGAATCTGATGAAACAGAGCTGCACCATTTAATTACTTCTCTGTCAAACTGTACAATGATAGCGCTGGGTTTTTTCCTCCCACAGCTTTCCTAGAACTCTCTCTACAATTGATTTCAATACAATAAATAACAAAACAACGTTCCCCTAAAGATCGATGAAAAATAGGGAGCCATTTCAACTGAAGTTATAAAAATAGCGAAGGAGTTGTCCATCTGCTCTAAAAACAAAACAACATTACATTTTACATTTTGCAAATCTCTAATGACCAATGAAAAAGTGAAATCTGTCGCTGTAGACCCAGATTTGTGTAGTTGTTTCTACACAACTGCCCTCAGATTTCTGAAGATGTGTTTGCCACTTTACCGAAACTGGGAAAAGGTCTCCAATATTTTAATGCTAAAATCTGGGTGAAATCCGCCACATATGTTCTTTAAATCTGGAAATGAATCGAATGCCCAAGTTTTGCAATGACTGCCACCTGGGACATCTTTCAAGCTTTGCTGGAGGTCAAATTATTAAATGCAACGAACTTTCCAAACAGGGCGCATTTGCATTGTCTGTCAGTTATTCAACGAAACCACGACGTTGGCTTGATCCAAGAATTCCTTTCCCAGCAAAACACCTCATGCCAAATGTAACTGCACTAGCTGAAACCCGAGAGGCCTGGGCTCCATTTTGGGGTCGCAAGGTGAAAACTACAGCAGTGGCATCAACATATAATGGAAAAATGGAAAAAACCATTGGAATGACATGACTAATAGTGCGAAGTTCTGAGCTGCACATGCTTTGGACCTTTTGGGATAGCTGTAGTTTTCCCATCGACTCCTCCAGCCTTTGATAATCACTTTTCTTGCAAATGACCAGTTTGGAAACGTTCGATGAAGTGTGGTCTTCAATGACCAGTACCATCGACGAATATCTGACATCGAGGAGCACCACGCAAATGGACGTATTACAAGTAATTGCAACTATCATATTTATTTGTTCACCTCCACAACGGGGCCGCGTCAATGTTGGACTCCGTTACTGGCTATTGCATAAATATGTGCTTTTGATTACGTTTGATATCGTTGGGTGCCTGCTGAAAATATGTGCATCTATCAACAACGTTCTATCAACTTCATTGTTGTCGGGTTTGCTCGTTTCCATGGAATGGTTGGTGTATAGCTCCCACCTGACAATAGGGGTCGTTGAAAGTGACAGTTATTGATGTGGACGTGGAAGAACAGTTAAGCAAGGCTAAATTGTTCTTCTGGACAAGTTGCGAAAGTTTTGTTAAAACTTTGTTGTCAAAAATAATATGCAAGCACAAGACGACCAAGGAGTTCGTGTTGCTCTGTGGTAGATAGTGTGTTTCAAAAATTTTCCCCCTTTGCTCCAGTGTATCTTGTGATGAAATTTTCAAGGCCCAAATTTTTTCGAGGTTGTGAGGAGAACAAGATTTGCATGGCTAGCAATAATGGACGCAACTAGGAAGGCTATGTGGATTTATGAAGTATCTCTCTTGCCAAAGAAAGGAAATTCTGGAGCAGCTGACTTTAGAACAGAGGATGGGCAATGCAACATCATGGGAGAAGGAATAAACAAGTTTCAAGATAAGCATGCGGTGCTTATATTTTTCAAATCTGCATCAAATAATGTAAATGGCCGTGAGAAGTTGTCTTCTGTCAACGTAATGCCAGAGTTGATTATAGATTTTACAGAATGTGGCATAGGAGCCCCTTTCCTCATTGCAAATGACAGCCACAGGGAACACAGGTCAGTCGACCATGTGCGCTGCACTGGCCCTTGAGAAATGGCGAATTGAAGACAAAAGCCCAGACGAAGTATAATCATCAACTTTTCCATCCAAAACACCCTTCTCCGCAGTATATGAAAAACCTGGCATAGACATAATTCTTGCTTTGAACTTCAAAAATGACAACAAATTATTTGCAGTCTTGACACGCCGACGAAGATGATCCACTGTACAATTTCATAACTTCTGCCTTGAGATACGAATCTCATAAAGAAAGCTGGCTTTGAAGCCTGCACCGCCAGCTGCATCGGAGACACCTCCATACCCAATTTTGATACCATATGACTCGTTCAACACATCAAAGACACCTTCCTGAATGATATATCATTGAAGCGGTGATGATTTTTTGTTCCTGGAGGTTCTGTGCGCCGCGCCTGGTGAGTGCGCCGCGCTAGTGCAAAAATGCACTGTGGAGGAGCGTCCAATGCGCCGCGTCGCACCTATGCGCCGCGCGCTCTTTGTATGCGCTGCGCGCTCCGTCAATTACACACAGTCTGGCCTGTCAAATAGAGCTTTGCTTTCGCCCCACTTAAGTCGACTTCATTTGATCCCTTGAATGCAAAATGGCATCGATACATATAAAAATATCTTCATAAGACATGACTATGATTTTGTTTTTGCAAAGGCCCATTTTGAAATGTTTGGGCTCTGGAGAATGCCCTTTTCGACCAGCAAAGTTCAATCTGGTTGCTACCAACAATATCACAATCAATCATAAAACGAAGTGCAAACAGAACATCACTTTCATAGGTAGTGAAGCACTTTGAACTCAATCCATCAATTGTGATGCCCCTTTCTAGAATACCTCTATAGCTAGCAACCATTGTAGGAAGAACAACAACAATTTTAAGGAAAGTTCGAAATTTCTGTTCCTGATAGTACATAATACTTCTTTTCTGAACCATTTCAATTTTCGTGATGAACTTTGTAATATTGCTATTTCTATTTGCTTCTCGCTTCCTACCCTCCAAGACTTGTTGGAATCTTGTTATGTCATACTCATCCCATCAAGGCAACTGATGTAATAGTATGGTTGAACACCATGTACAAGACAACATACACTATAACCTTCTTGTGTCACACTACATATCCACAAAATTTCTGCTTGCAGTGATTCTTTCAGTAGTTAGAGAATCAGAGCATTCTTTGTCATTTCTCCTTTTCTATGTGCCCATTTTCAATGATTTGCTTTCAGTCTGTGGTGAAGAAGCCTCAGCATCTAGAATGCTCTTCCATGCCTGTAAGGTCTGCACAATAGTGTCTCTTACTAGTTTTACCTTGTCAAAGCGACATGCTTCCAAGGCTGCAATGCAAGATAATTTGAAGGATGATAGCAAAGGATCAAGACTCAACACCATGCATGCAAAAGCCTCTGCTGCAGCTTTATGAGTTGTCCAGTCATTGCTTCGCAAAGTTTCTAACATGCAAAGTACAAGTACAGACAAAATATGTAGGGATGAAGCCCCTCCTGCCTGTCTTTGACTTTTTGGAGTGAATGATAAATCTTGTCTATCTGTTGCAGGGATGGTGGCGTGGGACTTCAGCAAAGGATCAGGGGAGGCTGCACTTGAACATTTTCAGCTGAGAAAATTTGAATAATTACATATTTAAGAACACATTTTAACGATTTCTTTTTCAAAACAGGGTTTTCAAGAAGAATCAATCTCGCATTGATAACCATCTTGAAATAGAAACTCACTAAACCTTCTTCTAGCATGTAGGCATCATTTGACATGTTTGAAGACCAACTATAAGACCTTGACTCTGAAATGACTCTTTTCTGGACCACAGTAACACCAATGACTGCAAATGACGAGAAATGAACTTTGGAGAATTTGATTTTGACAAGGGACTGACAGGACCGAGTCTAACAAGCACTTCAAAGGGTTTTTGATTTTTTTCAAATACAAGGGTAGATTGACCGTTGCAAGCCCATTTAAAATTCTCAAAACACAAGCAATGCTCCCCTTTTGCTGTTCACAAGACCAAAGAAGAAGTTTTCGTGCAAATTCATAGAATTTTCGGGCTTGGAGACTGTGCGGCGCGCTTGTAGAAGCGCGCGGCGCGTTCAGGCGAAGTTTTACACGGAGGCTGCGTTGTTGCGCGGTGCGCCTGTAGGCGCCGGTCACGACTGCCCGTCAGCGACCCGAAAACCTTGCTGTGCGCGGCACCTTCTCATTTCAAACGTGCCGCGCATGTTTTGAACGGTCAAAGTGCCTTCGAACAAGTTGTGAAGCCGCTCATTTCCTCAAGCAAAGCCCACCATCGATCTTCAAGGTATTTTGTTTGCCTTCCTTGCTAAATTCAAGCTGTTAATTGGTGGCGAAAAAATGAAACTCATGTTGTAAATCACAGTGTTGAGTGAATATTTTAAAGAAAGTTGTTATAGTGGGAGACTAGTGGAGGGTTTATATTAGCTTCAAAGAACCTAAAACTGCCCTAAAAACAGTGCTAGACATCACACTACCTGCAAGACAAAACAAACACTGTTTTAGTGGTTTTGTCAAGTATTAAGAGTATCCTAACTGCTTTAGCATAAACCATAAACTCTGTCAGTCTTATGTAATGGATAAATAGTGGTAAGGAGAGTTTATTTGTCTGTTTAAAACTCGAAATTGTTGTGGTTTTAATTGCCCAAGATGACATATTAGAGGTGGTGTGTTTTTATTGATGTCAAAAGACCTAATAAACTGCCCTCAAAATAGTGTTAAAAGGTGGAGGCAGCGTTTAAAGAGAGAAACACAGTTTTTGAAAAGTGAAACAGTGGGCCTAATTTCAACAACATTGATCATTGTGTAAGTGCTTTGTAATTTCAAAAGTCCATCTCTATGTGGTAAAAAGCAAAAAACAAGTGTTTCCTCCTTTGTTCCATGAAAACATAATTTAGTGAGTGAAGCTATTAAATCAGTTTGGAGGTGTTCTTGTTTACCTGTGTGTGAGAAATAGTGAAGACAAGGAAGGTGTTTTTGATTGGGAGGAGTTTTTTTTGCCTTTGTCTAAATGCAAGGCTGTCTTGTTTTTATCAAAACACAAAGAGCTTTGTGAACTTACCCAAACACAGTGATCATTTGACTGTGTGTACCTTTTATTTAACTGTGTGCATATTATTATAAATTACTTGTTGATTGGCATACAAAAGGGGAAAAGCAGTGTTTTGGAAGGAGCAGAGACCTGATATCACAAAAACATTTCACACAGCATTTGAGGCAAATTTGCCTTGATCAAACAGTGGTTGACAAAGAAGACAGAGTTGTGTTTTGGAAAACATTTAAAAAAAAACCATTTGAGGCAGTTTGGTTTTACAGAGAGCATTCAGAACAAGATGCCTCCCAAGCAAGATAGTAGGAGTTGATTGCATAAGAGATTTGAGCCTACTCCCACTGAAGAAGTGAATGCCCACCCATCAGTCTTGTTCAATTTCCATGAGGTTGGGTGTTTATATTTTTGTCAAAGAGTGCAAGAGGTGAATATTTTTTCTCCTTTGACACACCTTTGCGCTTTGAGGTTTCAAGACAAGCATTTCCAGCTGGCAGACCTTGACTTCAAATTCTCTCCAAGGTCCATCTCCAAGGCCACTAAAATCCCCTATATTGGGGATAAGTGGTTTAAACAAATCCATTTGGACTCAGAAGATTACAAGCCCTTTCTAAAGCCTGAGCACAGAGATTCATGTCCTTCTATTTTCCCTTTCTCATATATTTTGACCAGCTACGCCCCCCTCATGAAGATCATCATGAAATACTTCACTTGTGAGGGAAGATTCTCCCGATTTTTTGCATATCACATTCGACTGCTCATGCATTTCACTAGGGCCAGATTGCTAAATATTCCTTTCTTCTTACACAAGAGCATTGAGAAAATGGCCTCCACTGTTCAAAAGAAGCCTCCTTCACAGCAAATATCCTGCCTCTTCCATCACTCTCTCATCAAAGTCATCATTCTTCATCAAATTGAAAAGAGGGAGGTCTCTTGGGATACTTTCATCACTCATCCGGATTTCTCCACTGTCCCTCCAGTCCATACATCCCCTACACCTCCTACTCATCATCCCTCGCCTTCTTCTAGCAGACCTATTCCCAAAAAGCTCAAGTTTACCATAGAACAAATAAAGAAGCTTGAAGAAGGAGAAGAGAGTGACCATGAGGAGGAAGAAGGATATGAGCAGTAAGAGGAAAGTGATGATGAGCAGCAGCAAGGGGATGAAGAATAAAGTGCTGAACAACAAAATCATAGTGAGGGTGAGCAAGAAGAAGGGGATGAAGAAAAAAAAAATGTTGAGGGTGAGCGTACTTTTGATGATACACAGACTTATGATGAGGGTAAGACAGACCAAAAAAGGGCATGTGAAGGTGATGAAAAGGGGCAGCCAAAAACTCAATTAGGAAGCATGAAAGTGCTAAACAAAGACAGCATGAAAGTGTTGAACAGATGAAATTAAAGATGATACGCAGACCACCAAATAAAAGATGAGAAGAGGGCAGCCTTAGGGTGTATAACAACAAATTCTCCTCAAGAGGAACAACAAACTCAAAAAGAAGAGGGGAAAAGTGACAAGGGTAAAGGGGCCATGCTCTCTTCTCCGAAAGTCACCAAGCCCCAAACATCAAAGAAAAGGGTGCCTAGCATTGTAACTCCAAATGTGACTAGGGCCCTCCGAAGCAAGGGAAAATTGCCAAAGAAGTCCATAGTCGAATTTCCCAAGAGGAAGAGTACTAGAAGAGCCACCCAAAGCAAAGGGAAGGGTAAGGAAGAAAGCAGTCATGAACAGGAAAGGGAATTCGACATCATCCAAATCCAAAGTGATGATAGTGATAATGAAGCCCGGATCCTGGAAAATCTCTTGATCCATAGAGAAAGCCAAATTGATGCCTTGAGGGCTGATCTTGATAGAGCTAGGAACTTCAACCACTTTTTGCAAGTCCAAAACAAGCAAATGAGTGTCCATATGGATTTTTATGAGACACAGGAAAACAAATACAAAAAGGAGGCCTCCAAAGCACAAGTGAGGTTGGAAGAACTCATGGGTGAGTTCGATGAAAGTGAAGGCGAATATCAGCATAGGTGAAAGAGGCCAAGAACCATGGGGCTAGAAAAGGCCCTTGAGAAACAAAAAGAAGAAGAAAATGCCCTTCTCCAATCTACCCCTCTCACTGCATTGTTCGAACAAGAGATAGAGAAAAATCAGGAGGCATGGCTTGAGAGAGTTAATGATCACTTGGAGAATAAATTGGAGAAGGAAAACAGGGACTTGGACCTTCAACGGAGGATGACGGGGCATTATAAAAAGCTCAATCAGTTTGCCTGGCGGAAGTTGAAGGCTGCTCAAGAAAAACTCAAGGAGGCTAAAGGGAAGCGCCCAACACCAAAATTGAGGAAATACACCTCAAGGCTCCAAATTGTTTCCTCTGCTTCACAACATGTTGCTGAGAACCCCTGAGGGTCATGCTCGCCAAGTTTGGGCGAAATTCGACACACTTTGGTTTTTTGTCATTTTTGGGCTTTCGCCCAAAACTCATGGGCATCGCCATTTCAGTTTGGGGCATCATCAAAGGATGAAAATGGTATCATTGGATGCCATAATTTTAGGAGCACATACTCAGTGATTTTTAGAACATTTGAAGATCATTTGCTCCCCCAAAATGGTGAAAAATGTTCGCTTTTTCTACACTCTGTCTGGTTTATCAGCAAGACTTATTTTTTGGGTTTTTACACACAGGCCTATTTTTGGAGGACTTCTTTTGGTTATTTGGGAGAAAAAATAACATTTTCAGAAATTAGACACTTATATCTTTCCAATAAGCTATCATGAGCCTCATTTCGACATCGGGAAGGCTTCCAAAAGTTTCCGGCAAGTCAGGGGACGTTTTGCTAATATATTTTTTGAGTATTTTTGTAAAAATTGAACCTTTCAAAACTGTTTTTTCCTCATGTGCGTTTAGCTATTTTTGTACATGAGAAGTTATGAAAAGTCAATTTATTTCCCTCCTTTAGCATTTTTTAGATATTTTATGAGATATTTTGTGCCTTAGGCTTTGCAAAGCCTCAATGACAAAATAAGATATTTTGGATAGGCCAATGAGATTGCAAGTTGAACTAAGAGGTTTTCCTCACTTTGGCCTATATATTCTAAAGGATTTCATTGTAAAAAAGGCTGAACTTGATGAATAGAAGCAATATATGGTCATATAAGCTTTGAAAGAAATACTCGTCTCATGCTTTTGGATAGTTCTGATGTTCTTGGATGATGAAAGAGGATTGTTGTTGGATTCCATGACTTGGTAGAATGGTATAGTGTCTCTCTCTTTGTTTTGTTTCCTAGTTTTCATTCATAAACCCATATTCTTGCTTGCTATAGATTAGTAGAGAGAAAATTTGAGACATGCCCTTGGAGGCACCTCAAATTTCCCCGTTTCTTCATAAATACTTTCCATGTATTCTTCATTCTTACCACATTTCACATTAAAGAATTCTGATTGCTCTTTAATAACTTAAGGATATTGTTGCTTGTTTCATTCATGGTTTTATGCATGCTAAGTATGATCTACGGTATGCCCTGCTTACTCATGGCTAGCCATAGCTCCATCCATGAAATTTCTCTTTGACTGATTAGATTGTCATTTGTTGAACCAAGGAGGTCTTGTTATGATCTCGCCCTTTGCCTAAGACTATACAATCTTGTTTTCAAAGTGCCCAATAACTTGAAGTACCGTGTTTAGGCATTCTAGCATAGTGATTTGAGTTGTTTGTCTGTCTTAAGTGTTTTTCCCCAAAGTCTGATAGCCATTTCCCAAAGTTAGAGATTTATATATCTCTATGCATGGCTTGAATGTTTATTTCTGTGTATTGATTAGCTTATAGTTACATTTCTCATGATTAATGGTTTGCCCTACCATGTTTATGTCATCTATTAAACTAGTCATGCTTGAAATCCTTTGTTGTTCACAAACTTGATGTCCATCTTCATTTTGCCCAAAGATCCTTTCTACCTCGAATCAAATCGGCCCTTCAACAACCTTGTATCACCATCTGATAGTTTTCTTGACCTCTTCGACCCCATAGCCTAGTTGATCTAACATATTTTTACCTATATGATATCTTTGATCAGTTTCATCCCTCACAACCAAAAAACCAAAACCAAAAACCTACTTCATAACTAGCCTAAAATAAAAACACAATAAGCGAACACACAAATATCCCTTACACAAACAGAGAGAGCCCTCTCTGAGTCCAGGAAGGCTAGGTCCTTGGGCTCCAAATATTGGTTTGATGTTACACTGTCATTTGGCTTGCCAATCACCCAAATCACGGGACCCTAATAGATGAATTTTTTTGCTCCAAGGCCCTATTTTGAAGGTTACTGGACAAAATTAAAACTTGAATATCTTCCACATCCAACATTGGATTTGAGTGTCGTTCACAGCATTAGGATCGCAATGACAAACACTATATGTTCGATCAATTTATTACCAATTCTGAGCAGTTCCAATTTTGAGCATTTTTTTCCTCTTGGACATGATCACTTGATCATT